>CM071721.1:21309418-21321247 GCA_036630335.1 Physaria fendleri | reverse complement strand
AAATGACACTTGTCGCGATCTCGTTGAGTATCGTCTTTGAAACCCAACTTTATATAATAAGATTATGGTCCCACCGTAATCGGTTTATCGAGGCTTCTAAATCTCGGTTCGGCTAGGGATACATTAATCTAATTGGTTTACTTGGTTATGTCATACGAGAACCTCTAATAATCTTAGTCAAAATTTCATCTCGTCACATAATCTTAAAACTAAATCGATTACCTTCTTTAAATTTTTTAAAAGGTAAATAAAAAGTAAATAATTATATGGATTATGGAATCTAGTTTTAAAATAATCTTAATATGAAGTGCAACGTGGCACCTCCACATTCATATGTTTTCAATAGAATGAATCAATCAATTCATCATAATACCATTATCTCCTTCATGCTAATACTAATCAACATCATCTCTCTCATAACATAACACATGAGAAAAGGATAAGGTACTTGTGGAGATTTCATGCCAAAATGATCCAACGGCCCAGATTCACTGAAAATCTAATTCATTTGTAACCAAGGCCAAACGAAACTTGACACATCAGAATCCAAAGAAGAAGACAGGAGACACTCAGACACAGAAGACAAGACAAGAATGGCTTCTTCGATTCTAATGTCCTTTGCTCCGGCCACCGATAGAGTCTACGCGACATCGGCAAAAGGAACCACCACCAGCAACACAAAAGAAGAAAAGAGTATCATCGACTTCATTCTCGGCAGTTTAACGAAGCAAGATCAGTTTTACGAGACCGATCCTCTCCTCAAGAAAGTGGAAGAGAAACAAGGAACAACTGGAGGTAACGGCGCCCGGAAAACAGTTTCCGGCGGTAATAACTCAGTGGTAATGCCACAGAAGAAGAACGGCGGCTTCGGTGGCCTCTTTGCCAAGAAATGAGAACAAATTGTGTAATCTATGTACTCTGACATTGATAATATATGAACAAGCTTCATGTCCTTGAAATATCTCATTCATGGTTTAGTCATTTTGGATTTTATGGATTCATAATCTTTCCATAATGAAATAATTGGTTTTTCAATATATATACAAGTGGGACAATAATACAATTGCCAGAAAAAAGGTAGCAAAAATATTACAAGTTTTACAACAGAAGACAAGACAAGAATGGCTTCTTCGATTCTAATGTCCTTTGCTCCGGCCACCGATAGAGTCTACGCGACATCGGCAAAAGGAACCACCACCAGCAACACAAAAGAAGAAAAGAGTATCATCGACTTCATTCTCGGCAGTTTAACGAAGCAAGATCAGTTTTACGAGACCGATCCTCTCCTCAAGAAAGTGGAAGAGAAACAAGGAACAACTGGAGGTAACGGCGCCCGGAAAACAGTTTCCGGCGGTAATAACTCAGTGGTAATGCCACAGAAGAAGAACGGCGGCTTCGGTGGCCTCTTTGCCAAGAAATGAGAACAAATTGTGTAATCTATGTACTCTGACATTGATAATATATGAACAAGCTTCATGTCCTTGAAATATCTCATTCATGGTTTAGTCATTTTGGATTTTATGGATTCATAATCTTTCCATAATGAAATAATTGGTTTTTCAATATATATACAAGTGGGACAATAATACAATTGCCAGAAAAAAGGTAGCAAAAATATTACAAGTTTTACATACAACACAATGCTCTGTTTATGACCCTTTTTCTTTTCTATAATCTTTAAGTCATCGATGGCCAGGACTCACCAGAGAGGTAGATAGATCTTTTTTAGCTTTTTGGATTCTTCTAAGTGATTGCAGAGTCATTCATCGATGCTTACACATGTCTGAGCTGAGAGCTAGAGAATTCTTCTAAGTGATTGCAGAGTCATTCATCGATGCTTACACATGTCTGAGCTGAGAGCTAGAGAGATACAAGAGGCTTCGTAGTTTTGTATATGTTAATTGGAGCTAGCTTTTGCTGGAAGCAAAGCAGTTTGTTTTCCTTTGATGAACATAGCTAGTTCCTCCGAGGGCACTACTCGATTTAACCATTTCTGCAGCTCTTCACCTTCAACTTTCTCTTCATCTGAAACCATGTGCATTTTGTCAAAAAAGAATCAACTAGTTATATAAGCCATCTACATTTGATTTCAGTGATAGCCATTTGAACGAACCAACCCATCTCAGATTCTAATCCAAAATCGAGCTGTGTACTTGGTGACATAACATAATGATGTGAAAGTTCTTGTTGCGAGCTGTGTACTTGGTGACATAACATAATGATGTGAAAGTTCTTGTTGTCCAGAAAACTAGTTCTAACTTTTATTTCAGTAAACATGGAGCTGCATTGTGTTACCTTCCAGTTGAGCACCGAGTCCTTCTAATACATCTGGATTAGCCCGGACAACAGTCAACGCAACCTCCAGAGCAGATTGCAATAAATTTGTAACCTCTCTTTGAACAAGATCAACTAGATCCCCCTGTGAATTAAACATTTGACATGTTAAGTTTGCTTTTCCATTTTTCAACAAGTTCGCTAAAAGCCTAGGCAGAATGAAGTTACCTGATCTCTTCCCCATGGTGAGCCCCCAGAATCATCCATCCCACCAGCAGAAAGCGTAGCCACAGAGACAGGTCCGATTTTCTGGTTAAGACCATATTCAGCTACTGCCTTGTAGGCCATGTCGGTTGCTCTCCTGATATCATCAAGTGCACCTGTTGATATACGCCCCGAGTAAACAACTTCTTCGGCTGCACGACCTCCAAGAAGTGTTACCAAGCGACCATGCAGTTCATCAACGAAGAGCAAATATCTGTCTTCATGCGTTGGAGGAATGTATGTAAATCCCAATGCCCCTCCTGATCTCGGTAATATGCTTAATTTCTAACAACACAACACAAATTAACAGATGTATAATGAGTATTAGGCCTATCCAAGAAGTGGTTCTCATTGTTTTACCTCGACTCGAGACTGTCCAGGAAGAAGACTTGCAACAGCTGTACCAACAACAGCATGCCCAGCTTCATGCCTTGCAACCACAGCTTTCTCACTACCTTTTAACCTTGCTGTTTTCTTCTCTATGCCCTGCAACAAATGTTACACCGTAAAGAAACTAAGTCTGACAAACTATTCAATAGATTCAGAAGGAATAGGAAGGTACCGCTATAGATCGCTCCACAGCCTGAATGAAATCAATTTTTTCAACAGTCATCTTGCTCTTCCTTCCCGCCAGCAAAGCAGCCTCATTGACCAGGTTTGCAAGGTCTGCCCTATAAAACACAAACATAAAAGTTAATGAGACATAATGCAAGAATCTGGCAAGAAACTTCTGGGTCAAGAATAAATTACAAAAAATTTACCCAGTAAAACCGGTTGTCATCGAGGCAATGCTAGCTAGGTTGACATCATCTCCCAAAGGAAGCTCTTTCTTTGAGACATGTACGTTCAAAATGGATTCTCTTCCAACTTTGTCAGGTGTTTCAACCTGAAAAAAATATCATATAGCTTTGACAAAATTCTTAAACGGCACAAATATTTTAAGTAGAGAGTCAGATTTCTACTAACCATAACAACACGATCAAATCTCCCAGGCCGACGTAGAGCGGGGTCTAAGACATCAGCTCGGTTGGTAGCTCCAAGAACAATAACTGCAGAGCTACTGTCAAAACCATCCATCTCCTGTATACGAGTTCCCAACACAAATAGTTTATGTAACTGCAGAGCTACTGTCAAAACCATCCATCTCCTGTATACGAGTTCCCAACACAAATAGTTTATGTAAAGATCATGAAAGTAACTTTGGCTGCAAAAAGTGTATGATTACAAACTTACAGTGAGCAACTGATTCAAAGTTTGTTCCCTTTCATCATTGCTGACCATTCTAAATTTACCATCACGGCTTTTCGCCACAGCATCTATCTGAAAAAAGAATGTAAAAACAGATAAATTTGTAGAGATCTACGTCGATAAAGAGAAAGAATGTAAAAACAGATAAATTTGTAGAGATCTACGTCGATAAAGAGTACAAGAAGTAATCTAACACTGATCACATATTAAACCTCATCTATGAATATAATTGATGGAGCCTCCTTCTTGGCCCGTGCAAAAAGATCCCTTACGCGTGAAGCACCCATGCCAACATACAGCTCTACAAACTCACTTGCAGAGCAACTTATGAAGGGGACATCAGATTCCCCAGCAACAGCTTTTGCAAGAAGGGTTTTCCCTGTTCCGGGAAGACCGACCTACCAAAAGAAGAACAAGCCATAAAGATAGTAACAACATTGCTCATAACCTCTGTAAGGAAATGCTCAAGTGTTAACTACATTATTTAACTCACCAATAAGACACCACGAGGGGGGCGAGCACCTAGACGTACATACCTATCAGGATTCTTGAGAAATTCCTGTAACAGTTGAGCCAAGTGTAAGACACTAACAAGATGAACAAAGCTATTACAGAAAGCTTTGACAATCATTTTATGGATAGAAAAACTTACCACGATCTCTTCAAGCTCTTCTTTTGCTTAACTGCAGAGCTACTGTCAAAACCATCCATCTCCTGTATACGAGTTCCCAACACAAATAGTTTATGTGAAGATCATGAAAGTAACTTTGGCTGCAAAAAGTGTATGATTACAAACTTACAGTGAGCAACTGATTCAAAGTTTGTTCCCTTTCATCATTGCTGACCATTCTAAATTTACCATCACGGCTTTTCGCCACAGCATCTATCTGAAAAAAGAATGTAAAAACAGATAAATTTGTAGAGATCTACGTCGATAAAGAGCACAAGAAGTAATCTAACACTGATCACATATTAAACCTCATCTATGAATATAATTGATGGAGCCTCCTTCTTGGCCCGTGCAAAAAGATCCCTTACGCGTGAAGCACCCATGCCAACATACAGCTCTACAAACTCACTTGCAGAGCAACTTATGAAGGGGACATCAGATTCCCCAGCAACAGCTTTTGCAAGAAGGGTTTTCCCTGTTCCGGGAAGACCGACCTACCAAAAGAAGAATAAAGCCATAAAGATAGTAACAACATTGCTCATAACCTCTGTAAGGAAATGCTCAAGTGTTAACAACATTATTTAACTCACCAATAAGACACCACGAGGGGGGCGAGCACCTAGACGTACATACCTATCAGGATTCTTGAGAAATTCCTGTAACAGTTGAGCCAAGTGTAAGACACTAACAAGATGAACAAAGCTATTACTGAAAGCTTTGACAATCATTTTATGGATAGAAAAACTTACCACGATCTCTTCAAGCTCTTCTTTTGCTCTGAAAGCTTTGACAATCATTTTATGGATAGAAAAACTTACCACGATCTCTTCAAGCTCTTCTTTTGCTTCATCGACACCAGCAACATCTGCAAAAGTGATGGTTTCACCTTCACCAGAAACTTTTCCTCCACTAGGACCACCAGACTTGCGTGTCCTCAGCTGGCCTGTTGTACTCTGTGTGAAACTCATAGCTTTTAAGGGAACCACACATGGCCTTAACTTAATCAACCACACTATGGTATCATGAATGTTCAAACCTGGGAAAAGCTAACAGGAAATCGGTGGAGAAGCCCTGCAAGCACTGCTATGTAAAACAAAATGATCTGAAACAACAAAAACAAGAGAAGAAGAAATCATTACCAGGTGAAAAATGATATAATTTGAAAATGCCAGACTACAGAACAAAGCCAACAATGCCACGCCCTTACCAGTCCAGAGTTAAAAAAGCCACCAGGCCGTTTCTCCGGTGACCCGAATTCCACTTTATTCTCAAGCATTCTCTCATATGGCGTTTTAATATCCCGCGGCCTTGTGGTGGAATACACAACTCTTTTAGTCGGAGTCACACTTCTAAGCAGAGTCTCAGACGACTCAGAGAGCTTACTACCAATAGTTTCACTCTCTTGCAAATTCTCCTCATCTTTCAATTTAAACAAAACATGAACACCATCCACCTCCACTTTCTGCACCTCATTATTATTAACCTTAGTCAAGAACTCACTATACGGCACGCTCATAAATGTAGTCTGTGTGCGAGGCTCCGAACCAGGTAATGGGATTCCAGGCCGGAGTAATCTCACCACAAACATAACAATACCCAATTGTAGTAACAAAGCCCCAATTTCCTGCGATTTAATGATCGGTTCCCACTGCCATTTCTTCCCTTTAGACCACCATACCCCATTTTTACTTTCCTTCCCTAATGATCGGTTCCCACTGCCATTTCTTCCCTTTAGACCACCATACCCCATTTTTACTTTCCTTCCCTTTTTTATGATTCGACGAATTAGCTGAAGAATTCTTCTTTCCTCCTCCTTCACTCGAGCTAGTTTTCTGATCACCTTCTTGACAATTCACAATCGTTCTACTACTACTACTTTTCTTCATCGAAAACCCTTGCCAAAGATTGAATCTTTCATAATTTCTCAACCCCGCAACTGATTGAGGAATTTGAATCGAATTGGACACAAATCGATTCGGGTTCTGACGAAAAACACTAGACCGATCTCGGAAAAAGCTCGAAGCGTGCAAATATAATAAATTATTAGTACAGCAACAGGTTGAGAATCGAAACTTATCGTGAATTACTGGACTTAGCAATTCGATTGTAGTCATTGTTTTTCTTTGGAAACCCTAGAAATTGAGAAAATTAAAGGAAGAAATGGCAACACATTGTGTTTATCTAATCTTCTTTTTGGGGTCACACTACAGAACGCGAGGTTTTATGAACTTCGAATCTGAACCGTTGGATTGAAGATAGTGAGTGCGTTCTCCACCGTTGATAACGATGAGGATCGGTTTATCTGTAGGCAATAATCAAGTGTGGCAAGATGTATAGAGAGCAACGGTGTATAACATAATGATCGGTTCCCACTGCCATTTCTTCCCTTTAGACCACCATACCCCATTTTTACTTTCCTTCCCTCTTTTATGATTCGACGAATTAGCTGAAGAATTCTTCTTTCCTCCTCCTTCACTCGAGCTAGTTTTCTGATCACCTTCTTGACAATTCACAATCGTTCTACTACTACTACTTTTCTTCATCGAAAACCCTTGCCAAAGATTGAATCTTTCATAATTTCTCAACCCCGCAACTGATTGAGGAATTTGAATCGAATTGGACACAAATCGATTCGGGTTCTGACGAAAAACACTAGAACGATATCGGAAAAAGCTCGAAGCATGCAAGTATAATAAATTATTTGTAAAAACCCTTGCCAAAGATTGAATCTTTCATAATTTCTCAACCCCGCAACTGATTGAGGAATTTGAATCGAATTGGACACAAATCGATTCGGGTTCTGACGAAAAACACTAGAACGATATCGGAAAAAGCTCGAAGCATGCAAGTATAATAAATTATTTGTACAGCAACAAGTTGAGAATCGAAACTTATCGTGAATCACTGGACTTTGCAATTCGATTGTAGTCATTGTTTTTTTTCGGAAACCCTAGAAATTGAGGAAATTAAAGGAAGAAATTGCAACACATTTTGTGTTTATCTAATCTTCTTTTTGGGGTCACACTACAGAACGCGAGGTTTTATGAACTTCGAATCTGAACCGTCGGATTGAAGATAGTGAGTGCGTTCTACACCGTTGATAACGATGGGGATCGGTTTATCTGTAGGCAATAATCAAGTGTGGCAAGATGTATAGAGAGCAACGGTGTATAACATTGGAGAAGAAGAAGATAAGGAAGAGATGAAAGAGGAGATGAGTAATGTTATTGAGCCTTCGATTTCAGAGATTGAGAGAAATAAGAGACTAGAGAGTTTAATCGCTAGAAGAAGAGCGAGGCGGCTCTTTAGACTAGCTTTAGATCAAAGGAATAAGCTTCACGGTGATGAAAACACTAGCCCTAGACACAATAACAACCTTCACATTACAGTTTCAAGGAATTCACTTGAGAAACGTAGAAATTATCCATCAGATGCTATTCCAGGTTCTGCACCTTCTGTGTTAGGGAGAAACCCTTTTGACATTCCTTATGATCCTCAAGAGGAAAAACCTAATCTTACTGGTGATAGCTTTGATGAAGAGTTTTCATTGTTTAATAACCAGAGAGACATGTTCTTTTGTCGCCATGAGAGCTTTTGTCGCCTTGCTCTTTTTTCACCAGAAGCTGCTCAGTGTATGAACAGCCCAGTTTCTGTTTCAGACGTTGCAACTACTAGGAAAAGCTTAGATTTGGACAATGAATATATGGTTCATACTGAACAAAAGCTCCCATGTAATGGAAAAGAAGCTATAATAGAGGAAGAAGATAAAAGCGTTGAGATTGAAAAAGACAGAGATGTAGAGGTTGAAATGAATGATGAAACAGATTCAAACAAAGATGTAGAAGATTGAAAAAGACAGAGATGTAGAGGTTGAAATGAATGATGAAACAGATTCAAACAAAGATGTAGAAGTTAAAATGAGTGATGAAACAGGTTCAAACAAAGCTGTAGAGGTTAAAATGAATGATGAAACAAAGCTGTAGAGGTTAAAATGAATGATGAAACAGGTTCAAACAAAGCTGTAGAGGTTGAAATGAATGATGAAACACGTTCAAACATAGAGGTTGAAATGAATGATGAAACAGATTCAAACAAAGAAGACGATGATGATTCAAGTTGTTCAGAAGAAAGTGAGCCTGAACTCAACCGTTTGAACAAAGAAGAGCTCAGGGAAGCTATATGTCAATCGAGAACTCAACCGTTTGAACAAAGAAGAGCTCAGGGAAGCTATATGTCAATCGATGGATAAATATCCCGGTTATCTTGTGAATCAAACAAGAAATAGTATTCCAAACGCATTGCCAAGAGGTTTAGTAGCGCCAAGAGTTGATGATAACATGTTTTACACTCGCAAATGTGGAAATTCACATAATAGAACATTTTCAGTTGCCTCAGATATGCAAGTGGAGGTTTCAGAGATTGGTTCACCTCCTACTACAGTGGATTGGCTTGATGACTGGTCTAATGGTGGTGAGTCATACATGTTCGATACAGATATTGATAGAGAAATAGACCGCAATGAAGAAGCGCGTAATAGGATCTCTCAGCAATATGAATCAAGAAGTGGAATCAGGTCAAAAGAGGAGAATATTGAGCCAGGGACTAAAACAGATCAGAATTTTTTGGTAGATGAAGACCTTATAACATTTGATGATATGAGACCTTTACAAAGAAGAAGCCAAACCGAAGAGATTTTTGAGCACAAACCTTCTAGTTCAAATGATGTGTCCAAGCCTACAAGCTCTGGGAAAGGTATGTTGTTCCATACATGATGTGTCCAAGCCTACAAGCTCTGGGAAAGGTATGTTGTTCCATACAAGTGCATCACTGTCGTCTATAACAGAAGAACCCTACAAGCTCTGGGAAAGGTATGTTGTTCCATACAAGTGCATCACTGTCGTCTATAACAGAAGAACCTGAAACAATCATGGACTTGATCGATGGGGACAACTCAGAGAACTTGGATAGTATAACTGAAGAATTAACTCACCAAAGATCTCTGCCTAGTCTTGATTCATCCATGAAGAATTTGATTGATGAAGAATTGACAGATATGCAGCGAGTAGTAAATGATGATCTTTGTGGATCTCCTAAGGTTAATGAATTAGATATCATTGATCAGCAGCAGAAAGACCAAATAATGAATAGTACTCGAGGAGAAGATGAGGCTANNNNAGAGTTCTACAGATCATGTTCTTACAGATTTACTAGGAAGTGAGGTAATGGAAGAGAATAGTCTGGACAATGGAAGAGAACCATTTGAAAGAAAGGTTGAAGAAGAAGAGTCAAGATTGGGAAATTTGATAGAGGATATTACAAAGCAAAAAGACAATGAGACAGATCAAAGTGATTTGAAGAGTTCTACAGATCATGTTCTTACAGATTTACTAGGAAGTGAGGTAATGGAAGAGAATAGTCTGGAGTTAGTAAACACTACTGATGAAAGACCAACAGAGGAAGAGAACATTCATAACGTCTTGGAAGCATCTTTGGACAATCCTCATACACAGACTGTTAGTGATGTGATACTTCCGCTAGTCCAAGATAGTAGTGATAACTCACCATTAGATGAGTCAACTGATCATCAGGAGCTCTCTAAGGAAGGACACAAATCAGAGTTATTCAAAGATTCTTGCCATGAATCGACCACCCAAGAACACCAAAATACAGAGGAAGAATCAGTAGTTGCAGCCAATTCTCAGAACTCACAAGATCCACAACTATCATGGACTCAACAGGTTTTAGCCTTTACACTAATCTGACTCCACCATTGATCCATTGAATATGTGATCCTCTTCCTCTGTTGTTGGCTCTTAATTGAAACTTTAGTGATTGTTTCTTTATCCATTGATAGTGTGATACAGATTCCTCATCACCAAGAACAGTTGAGATCAGTCAACAGCTAACGGAAGAGAATGGTCTGGACTTAGTCAAACCTAATGATGAGAAATCAAGACCAACAGAGGAAGAGAACACTCATACTGTCTTGGAAGCATCTTCGAACCATCCTCATACACAGATTGTTAGTGATGTGATACTTGTGCAAGTCCAAGATAGTAATAATTCACCATTAGATGAGTCAACAGATTGTTAGTGATGTGATACTTGTGCAAGTCCAAGATAGTAATAATTCACCATTAGATGAGTCAGCTGATCATCAGGAACTCTCTAAGGAAGGAGACAATTTAGAGTCTTTGAAAGATTCTTGCGATGAATCGACCACCCAAGAACACAAAACTACAGAGGAAGAATCACTAGTTGCAGCCAATTCTCAAAACTCGCAAGATCCACAACCATGGACGAGCAAGAAGGTGTTATTACCCCAAACACCGTCTCTCAAGATATTGAAAAGGATGAATCTGCTGCAGTGGCTAACGACTTGGCTGCTAGTGAGAATAACAATGAAGATAATCAGAAATTGTATGAGCAAGGTGAAGATATGGAAGGAGGACTAGAGAGTAATGTAGAATCACTGCATCGTAACATTGGTTTAGTCTCTAGAGAAGACGATGAAGAATCCAAGAAAGTGAGTGAGATGCAAACAACAAAAGACGAAAATGGAGTCTTAGGTTAGTCTTATGAACAATCAGATGAATGTTTTCATATTTCTTATGATAGAACAACCGGAAAATATTTCACATTTCTTATAAACAAATGATGAAATGATTGTTATTTTTGCAGAAGAATAACGGATTGAAGATATAATCAGGATCAGGATCATTGTTGTAACATTTATTCATTAATTGCTTTTTTTATTTCTAAGCAAAACTTGTAAAGATAACTTTTTGTGAATTCTGAAATAGTTAATGTTTTATAAAATTTTATGATTTGACATAACATAATTTTCTAAAAAAGTTTCTGTTTAAAAATCAAAGTCAAGTTTCTTTTTAAGTACCAGAATAAAATCACTCTTATACTAAAAACATAATTAATAAACTCAAAAATCAAAATAATTATTATAGAGGAAGTGTGTAAACATAGATTTGTTGTATGCAGACTATAGTGTATAAAGAAGAACAAAAGTCTAAAATGTCGTCACTAAGAGCATTATTTGTTCGTTGTTATAACTCCATGGGGTTGTTGAAAGCATAGTTTGTTTGATTGAGACAAACATTAAATAATGTCATGTTATGGTCTTCAAAAACTAAACGACAAAGTTTGGATATTAGTTAGAGATGGACAAGTTTGTGTCTTTTTTGGACCTTTTGAATACAACTTGTTTATATGATCTTTACTATGCGTGTGATACCACTATATATAAATGAGAATGATATGAGTTTAACTAGTGTAAACCAGTAAGTTGTAAAACTTTATAATCCCCTATATATTATTTGAGAAGCAAAAACGCTTAGGTGTCGTCGCCAGAATCACTC
>CM071721.1:21159623-21171405 GCA_036630335.1 Physaria fendleri | reverse complement strand
TATCTTCAGACCCAAATCTCTCAAGGTTCATCAACTGATGAATCTGCTAGAGCTAAAGTAAGAAATTGAATATAAAAAACATAGTTAAAGTAACCATTGGTGTTTCTTGATGTTTTTGTTGTGACAGAAAATTGCAGATGCAGAAGAACAGGTACAAGAAGAAGATGAAGATAATGTAGCAATCGAATACAAAGACTTAATCTCAATTCACGCAGGGAACCGCAAAGGAGGATTAAAGAACTGCTTGAATGGAGATCCTAATAGAGTCATAAGGTTAAGCATGAGCGAGCAATGGCTTGAGACTCTGGCTAAAACTCGTGGACCAGATTTAGTAAAGTTCACGGAGAGGAATCTCCTGAGGATATTCCCTAAGACTACACGTTTTGACTCATCAAACTATGATCCTCTCGTTGGTTGGATTCATGGTGCTCAAATGGTTGCCTTTAATATGCAGAGTCATGGAAGGTATTTGTGGATGATGCAAGGTATGTTTAAAGCTAATGGTGGATGTGGTTATGTGAAAAAGCCTGATGTTTTGCTCTCTAATGGTTCTGGAAGTGAAGTCTTTGACCCTTGTAGTCAAAACCTCCCCATCAAGACAACTCTTAAGGTTTGGTCTCTTGTCTCAGTTTTTTGAAGAACAAAAAAAAACATCTTATCTTTTTTTTTTTGTGTGGTGCATGAGTAGGTTAAGATCTACACTGGAGAAGGATGGAATATGGACTTTCCTTTAGATCATTTTGATAAATACTCTCCTCCAGATTTCTATGCAAAGGCAAGTGTTGATGATGACTTGAGTCATAGGTTTCTTGCGCACCAAGTCAACATACAGGACTAACATGTAGTTTTGTGGTTCTCTCAGGTTGAAATTGCAGGGGTTCCTTTGGACACAGCAAGTTACAGAACTGAAATAGATACAGACGAATGGTTTCCGATTTGGGACAAGGAGTTTGAGTTCCCACTTCGTGTTCCTGAGTTAACACTTCTGTGTATTACAGTCAAAGATTACGACAGTAACACTCAGAACGATTTTGCTGGCCAGACATGTTTTCCTTTGTCTGAGATCAGGCCGGGTATTCGTGCTGTTCGGCTCCATGATCGTGCTGGAGAGGTTTATAAGCACGTGAGACTACTCATGCGGTTTGTTTTGGAGCCTAGTGGATGATGTTCATTTTTATAAATCGTGTCAATAAGTTAAGTGTCGGTAAAGTCACTTGATAATAAGAGACTAAAAACATAATTATTATCAAATTTTAAGACTTTGGTATAAACAGTTTGTTTATTGTTCAAACAGATTGATTCAGATTGATTAAGCAGATATGTTTATGTAGTGTCGATTATAGTTTAAGCTGTTGTTATAATTAATACGGAGTATCCACTAACCACTAATGTCAATTGCTTGATAATGGCAAATCACATTATGACATAAAGCAAAATTGCTTTATTGTGACCATTATCATTAAGCCATCCCCATTTTCGAAGTGCTTGATTATGTCATTAAAACAATGAATTAAGTGTTGACCTAATTATTTAATGTCACGTGTTTATATTTGTAACTCACATAAGGCATTAAATTCTATGTAGAAGAAGATAAACATCAAGTTTGCAAGATGTGTAACATTTAATATTGTGGCCCATCACTAGTAAAGTTCCAATACTTTTCTAAATTGATCACAATTTTTTTTTGGTTTTAAATGTAAATAGAACAAATTGTTCGTAACCAATATATATGTAAAATATATGTAAAGTAGACGACTAGACGTTGATAACATCATTACAATAATTTCGTGAATAACTTTCTAAACAAAAATTCGTCATGTTTTTTTTTTTTTTTGGTCAGCATCTTATTATATAAAGTTGGGTTGGAGCGATGTGAGCTTGCCACGTGTCAAACACGATAATTAGAGAGATCGTGACACGTGACACCTCACGTTGATCCGACCGTCGATTTTATTTTTTTTTATTTGGTAAGTTAATTTATTATAATTAGATTTAGTATCCTAAAAAACATGTGTAATAATATAATGGAAGTTTCACAAATTCTAAAATCTAAATTAATGGAAGTTTCAGAAAATGTTAAGTTCTAAAATCTAAATTAGGTAATTAACATTTCAAATACTAATAATTAAAAATGTTAAATTTAGAATGTAAAATAATTTAATTTTCAATTAACCTTGAAAATTAACATTTTTATTATAGAATATTTAAGCAAAAAATAAATATCTAAGCAAAAATTAATTATCTAAATAATATAATAATAATAATTTTAGAATTGTTAAGTATGATGTATTCTTTTAGTTGGCTATAAAGAGAATAGTTTTTATTCTTCTCAGTTTATCTTGGAAACAAGATTGTAGTGTCATAAATTCGAGTCACGGTTCTTGAGAACTCAGTTGATCTAGAGTTTGTGTTTGACGCGGATGTAGATAGAAGCGGAGTGGTGGATAACCACGGGATCCTATAAAGTGCTTAAAGAACATCAAGGTGATTTATATATACTAATGATCTATGTTTTGTTAACTCATATAGCTTCTTATAAGAGACTGTTGATTTATATATACTAATGATCTATGTTTTGTTAACTCATATAGCTTCTTATAAGAGACTGTTTTAAGTCTTGATGTAGTAAATACAATTGTGATGGGTGCTAGAACGAGTATGAAACTATAGAGTAGGGTATAAGTTGAAATATAAATTGAAAGAATGTTAACATTGTATTATGAATGTATTATGAATGTATTAATAATGTATTAATAATAGTACTCATAGGATCATAGCAATAACCATCGTACCCATGCAAATGAAAACCATATATTTCAAGAACTCAAGTAATAAAAAATCATTTCAGTTTATCATACGTCTTGGTCATATTGGTTTTAACCGTCGTATGACAATGATTAAATATTGTGGACTTCTTAAGGAAAGTATATTGCCCAGTGAATCAATTAAAGGTGGGGAGAGATATTGTAATGAATCGTACTGTCCAACCAAAAGCTTTGGTTAGTGATGAAGGCAAGAGTTTCTTTCAGACCAAAGTAGGTATAGAGAAGATTGCCAAACCAACAGTGTAAGTTTTTTTTTCTGAATTCAATCACCCTGAATACAATGGAAATTTTAGGACATGATCTTGACAAGGAGAACTACTTCTTGGAAGATGATTAGTTAAATATTTTACTTTTTATGTTTTTATCAATGAATGGAAAAATATTATATGTGTGTTTTCACATGCATCTACTGAGTATTTTCTTTTTCTTTTTTTCTTTTCATTTATTTTTTTTACTTTTATGGAAGTTTTAAGCCCGTGTCAAAAAAATGGCAGTTTTAATAGCAAAATTTATTTTTCTTTTCTTAATTTTACTTTGAAAGATAAGTGTATTTTTGTTTAGTCTTTCAAATCTTTTTGTGTTTTATTTTTATATAAACATGTATGAGAATCGAAAAGCAAATTGTTATGCAAAAAAAAAGTCTTTTAAGTTTCTAACAAAAAATTAAAATTCTTTAATTGTAAAACTTTTGGAAGAACTAAGGTTAGTTTCTATTTATCCAAGATATTTTAGGAGATTTTAAAATTTTTGTTACCAATAATATAGGAAAAATTAAAAAACATATATAGAGAAATGTTAGTTTACGCTAGCTTCGATATAAGATACATAGTAGATATTATATGTGATCATGGTTAGCTTTTACAATAATGCAGGAAATATGCAATAATGTTAAAATTAGATTCTGAAATAGTAAAAGATATCTGAAATAGTAAAAGATAATATGTGAATTTTCTAAAGTTCAATCGACAATCAAGAAAAAAAAATGAAACAATAGTATAGAAAATTTCCTAATTTTATTTATTTTAATTATATTTCTAAGGGACATTTATGTTTTTTTCTCTAATAGAACATTTAAAATATTAGGACCCGTGAATCAAGAAAAAAAAATGAAACAATAGTATAGAAAATTTCCTAATTTTATTTATTTTAATTATATTTCTAAGGGACATTTATGTTTTTTTCTCTAATAGAACATTTAAAATATTAGGACCCGTGCATGCACGGGTAAATCAAGATCTAGTAAAATATATTACAAACTTAAAAGTTTTACAGAGTACCAAAAGTGATAACAGAGGTAAAAGACGTTAAGTAACAAGAGAAGAAACTTAACAAGGAACCAATACATATGAGAATTAAAGGCCGCGATAGTAGAATAAGTCGTAGCTCCATACTACCGAAGAAGGGAAATGTGAATATGGACTCTTTGCAGATCAGAGGCACGAGAAGAATCTGGAGCATTCAACTAAATCTTCACTATCCACTAACCTTTGAAACTGAAGATGAGATTAGTGGCATAGTCGAATGAAAAGTCCTTTGACACAGCAGAGAACTACGGCGGTATCAAACGGCTACTGTGAAGATTCGGTAGAAGACAACCTGGACTCAATCGAATCACTCTGAACCGACAAAAAGCTTCAATCAAAAGGAAAGATCTGTTTTCTCTCCTTTGATAGTATTGATTCCAAGCCAGCGATAACAGATAAACACTGAACCTAGCCTCAATCCATAAAACTATTTCCCCATCTAAGCCTAAAATTCTACGAATTAAACTACTAACCGGCGAGGAAAGCCGCCATGGCAGAGCCATACGGAAAATAGGATCGCTGTTATCACCGGAGCTACTGTAGGTTGGGAAGATGAACAAACCTCACATAGAAGAACAGAGGGATGTAGATCTGTCCATACATCATCTTCTTCCACATCTAAGCAGCTTCGATGATAGCCGCGATCAAAAAAAGCCCTCGCGAACTCCGATATTCACAGGGAAAGAGAGACGGCGTGGCCTACTTGACTCACGCGCGGCCCTCGCGAACTCCGATATTCACAGGGAAAGAGAGACGGCGTGGCCTACTTGACTCACGCGCGTCGAATCGGTGGCGCGTGTGTTGTGGAAGCTTCTAGGCGACGAGAGAGTTTGAGAGAGTTTTTTTTTTTTTTAATTACCGGAATCTATAATCGTGCATCTTAAATTCGTCATGTTAAACTGTTAATTGTGTAGCTGAAACCTATCAAAATATTTACATAATATAATTTATTAATCTTTTTTTTTTTTTTTAACATCATATGATCTTCATTACTGAAAGTAAATCGTTAAATCCTTATTCACAATTACATACAAACCAATACAACAAAATACAAATTATGTTGACGATTACTAGTGCATCTGTATATTGGTATTGCTTTTTAGGAGAGCAATCGTGTTGTCAAATCTCTCCATTAAAAACAATTTGTTCTTATAACCAAAACTCTAGAATTTTGGCCATTTATCCGGTTTGTTTACTATTTATATAAGTTTTCATGCACCGCAACTCTTTCATAATCGAGTTGATTATCAATTTCCTCTTTAAAAAACTGTTTATTTACAGATTGAGAATGCGAGGAATAAAAAAGTTCTCGTTTCATCGTTATTTCTTCATAGCTAGCGTCTTCATCAAGTACTTGTGTGTTTCGGTGGACTTACTCCTTCGAAGAATGCAGACTAATACAAAATCATAAAGCAAACCGGTAAAAGACCAACGGTTCGTGATTAAATGCAGAGACTAAATGGATTGTGGTGATCCATATGAACGAATATATACAAAATTTACTGGATCACAACCAAACCATGCATTACCCCATATGAACGAATATATACAAAATTTACTGGATCACAACCAAACCATGCATTACCGAAAGAGGAATCGCCTTATAGTGAATTCCTGATTTTTCATTTGAAAATGACATTGTGGCGTTGTTATTTTGAAACTGCAATTTTTACGTAAATAAACCATCATAAAACCCAAAAATCAAAAGAAATTACACCACGATAAGCGGATAAGCACCAGGAGATATGGTGATTATCCAATCTCATATAAATCAAATAAAAATTTGTAGGATTAAAATAATATTTTATTATGTTTTGTTTTCTATTTTAAATTATTATTATAAATTCATATTCTTCCATTTATATTTATTTTCAAATGAAACCATATATTAATAGTTCTATTTAGAATAGTGTATAACATAAAAAGGTAATATCAAATTTATATAAGAATTAACAAGTGGATTTCGAAAAGCCACTCGAAAAACGTGTATGTTATTTTTTTGTTAAATTTTGATGGTATACTTCATAATTTATTCTAAATTAAACTGTGAAAAACTATATATTCAAAAAAAAAAAAAACGGTGAAAGACTATTTTTTGAAAAATAGAAAATTATAAAATTAAACAAGCTGTGTTCTCGTTTATGACATCTTATTATCATTGCATTTGCATAATCTATAGTATCATATTGTTAATTATCCAATATATGACGAGTTCAAGAATAACCCTTAAGAGAATGAGCAAAAAAAAAAAAAAAAAAAAAAAAATCCTAAACACAATCCCGGTGTTCCTCCGGGTAATACTAGCCAACGTGATGTTGGTAAAGGCTGAAGAATAGACTCAGTCTTGTTTTGTCTGATTTCAAATTCTTATGTTTATGTGTGAGTGTAACCCTCAGTTTCTAAATCTGTATTATTATTTGTTTTCTAAAGACATCAACGATTTAAGGAGATTTAAATACATCTTTGTAAATTGACAAAGAAAAAAAACATCTTTGTAAATGATTTTATCAACTAATACTATCACTTTTTAATACTTATTATGATATATTATTAAAAAGGTATAATTATTATTTGTGGTTAGAACATTCAAATTCATTGGACCGCTGTTTTACTACATTAATTCTCCGTTAGTTTCGAGACACTGATACTGACATTGCAAGGCGTATTTAGAGCAATGATGAAGAGATCTTTCTGATTCTTTTTAAAAGATATCTCTGCTCCTGCCTTGTCATTTCGTCTCCCAACACCATCCAGAGCCAGAGTATAATCGATTATATATCAGTCTTTATTAAAGTAATTAGTCTCTTATCTCCAAAACTAATCTTCACTTTCACTTTCTTAATTATGTTACAACTTTAACTAGTATAATTTATATATGAACAACAACTCTAAAATCTTGGGATTAATCTTATATTTCTTCTAATCCAAGCTACAATCTTTATTTTATTCTTGCGTAACATCTTGCACTTATACTTAAAAAAAAAAAAAAAAAAATTAAAAAAAAAAAAAAAAAAACATCTTGCAATTATAACTTTAATAATGTGGAATTATCCAACATTTCTTTTTTAACTCCAACGTGTAATTCACTTCTGACACTTTTTGGAACCCATGAGTTAGTGACACATATTCCTACTTCTAAACAAGTTTACCAATTTTTTCTCGAATATGACTCTAACTTGAGTTTCTAGATCGTGATTCTCGAATCTCAAAATTACAAGATTATTTGTTTCTTTTTTATTTTGCGCCAACCTTCTTAACAAAGGCTGAAAAAAAAAAAAGCTAACTTTTGATTTCGTCGGATTTGTTTTTTCTCACAAACGTAACTCCTTTTATAAAAGAATTCATCTTCTTAAAATTAGTTTCGAAAAATTCTCTTAAAAAAACTATACTCCAGTTATACCGCAACTTCTAACTATACAGTATATAGGAAAAAATCCACGCATATCTTCCTAAAATATTGGGATTACGCTTATCTGAATCTTATTATTATTATTTTTTGGTCCACCGATTTGTTTTAGTCCTTACAATTTTATTCTAGAACAACCTTTTAGAACATTAATAAAAAAAACAAAACAAAGAAGATTGAACAAAAAAAACTTTCTAAACTCTAGGGATTACGCTTATAAATTTTATTTAATCCACATTTAAGTAAACCTACTTTATCTACACTTAAGTTATAATTTTATTCAAAAAATTACTTTCTAGACCATTTTAGAAAAAGTAATAAAACATTTTTTCAAAAAACATCCTAACCCCTCAATATATTTTATCTGAAATGGTTCATATGGATTATCTAGTATTTTTGAAAATCACGGAATGACAAACAGTTCAAAGGGATTGGTTGATCGGTCTTCGTTGATATTATAAAGATAGCCAAGATTTAATCCATGGCCTTGTTTGAGGCTCAGATGGTTCATGCACACATCGTCTCATAGGTTACTAGTTTTCAACTGGGACGGTACTAAGACCACTTTTTCAGTTTCATTTTGACGTACTAATGGCTCTTACATTTCTTTGAAGACGTACTAATGGCTCTTACATTTCTTTGAAGACGTTTGCATGATTAGGATTAGACATACTATTTTTTCCACGTGGAACAAAGAGTGTGATCCGTCCTTTATCTCCTATACACAAAAGTGGAGGCCATTATCTAGACTACGGAATGCTTGCTACTACGCAAAGAAAGAAGAGTCCATATACAGTCCGATTTACTAGAAGTTGTCAATCTATTGACTTAAAATTACCGGCCAAGTTTCAGCTATCACTCGACCTCTTTTACCCGTCTGAGCTCCATTTTCAAGTCTTTCTCGCTTGTGAATATCCATCGGATAATGAATGAGAAGGCGGATTCGTTAGCTTGCTTTGCATGTCATTCAAATTTTCTTTTTGTCATTTAGATTCCATTGTTCTCCTTGATCTCCAAGATAACTTAAAGAATATATTTAGTTTATTTCATGGAAAAAAAAAATCCAGTCCCTTGGGTCACTTTTGATTCCATGTCACCAGCTCTAAAACTAAAAGGTGGATTTGTGAGATTTTATATCTCATGTTTACAAAGTAACTCAAATTTCTTAGGGAGAAAACGATTCTTATATTTAGAGAGAGAGAGAGATCATACGGGCACGTACTCACTGAGCCGGTATCGGAGCCTTAGTCAGCTCTGTTTTCGTGACCCTGCAGTTGTAGTCTCCTTTTGTGTTTCGGTTATGTGTAAAGATGGTTGTGGTTACCGGATCTGGTCTTCAAATTTTGGGGGTTTTACGGAGTTGTTCTCTTTCCTCTGATCCAATTTTAGGGTTCCATGTTGCAAAGAAGTGGTTGGATTTTGGTCATCTGGTTGAAGAGTGTAAGTCTTTTGCCTCTCTGGTGGTGGTTAGCTAAGCACCTATCCATTGGTGATCTCATCCTCGCCGGTGGCTTCTCGTATACTCTTTTTGCCGTAATTTACTGGATTTTATAAGATCTTGTTTCATTCAGCTTGATATATTGCTGGTTAGATCTACTAGGTAGTTTCAGCCTTGTTGGTTAGAGTTCTTTCTGTGGAGTCTGCTTCTTTTGCTTTCATTCACTATTTGTGATAGTCAGTGTTAGCCTTGGTTGGCTAGAGATCTTTTGGTTGCTCTTTTGCTGATGGTTGTTGTTATTGCTATGACCTTTGTAGATTCCTTGGTTAGCATTTGTTATTGCTTGGTTCTTTGCCTTGTTGTCTCTCTTGTGGTTTCATGGTGCCAATCTTGATTTTGTATTTTTTTTCTTACATCGTGGACCAAGACGAGATCATTTACCTTTTAGACTTCCTTAGGCTTTCATTGACACCAGTTTTCCTATCATATTTTGTTTAAGCGGTATAAGTCATTCTTTATTGAGGCTCACCTTAACAGATGTTCAGAAGTCTTCTATTTTATTCGAATAGGTACATCTATTCATATAGGAGAATCTCCATTCCCTTCTCGGTGTCAAGTCTATTTCTAGGTTTGTCTCGGTGGCTGATCTTCTTCGAGGTGTCTGTGTTCATGGTTGCAACAGTTGTTATCCCATTCCCATGTAATCCTTTAGTTCAGTCCTTATCTTTATATGGACTTGCGGTTCTTTTGCCGTTTTTTGTTTGGACGTGGGGGAGGGGTGGAAGGCGGAAATAGTTGTTAGGCGTATAGTAAAGGGGAAATATAAAGTAGATCCAATAAATATTTGACTAAAGAATGAGTCAAACCGATAAAGTTCTCTCACCTTAGTTTTACGATTACTAGCCATATCTTTTTATCACGTTTATTATTTTCTTTTACTAGGTCCTCTAATATAGGAAAAAGTTAGTTTTAGATTTCTCTATAAATAGTTTGTAATAAAATACACTTTCATTCACGTTTTAATATGGTATCAGAGCAGATTTCCTGAAACAGAATGCTTTGTTACGAACCTCTTTTCTAAGCTATAATGCTTATTTCTACGTCGAATACTTCTTTACAAAATCAAATCTTTGATAGACCTCTGAATATTTTTTTAGTTATATACTTCTCAACAACTTTTGTTTCCGTCCCCATCCAAAGTTGATCATACGTTGAAGTCACCCAAAACTTCCTCTGAACGATATGCTTCATCGAGTTTAGAGAAACATTTTCAAAGTCGCTCAACGGTTAATCCATCCAACCATACATGGTTCAAATGCAAAATTCGTGTCCCATCTATAAACGTTATCCCCATGGCAGCTTCTTATTTCATCCAACCTTGCTTCAAAATTGGTCTTCTCCTGCGTGAACTAAATCTCAAGAGGACGTACTAGAGTGACAAAATAGATCAAACCCACCTTCGTTTTAGATCACTAGCAAAGCTTTTCAT
Organism: Physaria fendleri; assembly: GCA_036630335.1. NCBI lineage: Eukaryota > Viridiplantae > Streptophyta > Magnoliopsida > Brassicales > Brassicaceae > Physaria > Physaria fendleri. The sequence continues at coordinate 21,160,943 of CM071721.1, read as the reverse complement.
ATGTTGATCTTTTCATATGTTGATCATTTTATATTGTTGGAACAAATTAGTTTTACATATTTCTATAAATAGTATGGAATATTTATTCATTTTACTGTGGCTTTGTTTAATTCCACCGGGTTGTAAAACAGTGGATTCATGTTATTAGTAATAATAATTCTTTCTTCAGTGGTAAAAATGGTAATTTGATTGTTTGAAAAGAGGAAATATCGGAGTGAAAAAAGAAAAAGTAGGCAAAAGAAAAGGCGATTTGATTGTTAAAAATTAGGAAATATTGGACGACTCTCGCGTAATTTACATTTTTTTAGTCATGGACCAACTAAATAAATAAATAAATCTAATTTCCTAATTGTGATTAGACTGAGTGAGAGAAGAGATAGCATTACTTGGGGAGAAAGTGTCACAAATCAGAACACAAATCCTCTCCTTTTCCTCTCTATTTTCTCGGTAATTTCAATGAGAAAACTTCTCGTGGGCGAATCGGTAGAGGTAGAACAATGCTTGTTATTTCACACCCAATCGACACGGGTTTTTGATTGTAGGGTTTATAGGGTTTTTCATGAATTTCGTTTGGTGATTTTTTTTTGGATGAAATTCGGCTGTTTTTGAAGGTTAATTTCAGTTTTTTAGGTTTAATCTTGAAGCCTGCTTGGTGAATTCTACTTTTGTGATAGCGATTTCTTTATAAATCACATTGTGCCGTCACTAGATTAGGTTTTATTATCGTGATTTTAGAAGTAAAATTTAAAGTTTTTATCTTGCTTTTAAGGAGTTTTATCACTTTTTTTTTTGGTAAAACTTTAATCTCATCTTTTCGACTAATCGTGTAAAATTAATTGTTCGGATTGTTTAGGTAAGAAGTGTTGAAGAAGGGTTTCTGGGTTCTTGGTATGCAGGAACTGTTATAGGCATAAGGAGAAATCGGCGTCGTATTAGATATGATAACGTTCTATCTGATGATGGTACTGATTATCTTATGGCAACTGTTGATGTTTCGGATGTAGTAGAAGGTTTGGTGGACTCTCATTGCACAGAGGTTTCTGGTACTTACCGTGGACGTATAAGACCAATGCCACCAAATCTGGAAGTTAATAAATTGGAGCTTGTGTATGGGCGCTGCGTTGATGTATTTTTCGATGGAGCTTGGTGGGAAGGTGTTGTTTTCGACCAGGAAATTGATTCTGAGAAAAGGAGAGTATTCTTCCCTGATTTGGGTGATGAAATGGATGCTGATCTTCGATCCTTACGTATTACTCAGGATTGGAATGAGAGTACTGAGACATGGGAGTGTCGTGGTAACTGGCTGTTGCTTGATTTGAT
>CM071721.1:21128647-21139324 GCA_036630335.1 Physaria fendleri | reverse complement strand
TTCTCCTTAGAAGTAGGATTAAGTTGTTATTTAGAGAGCTATATATACTTATGACGAGTTGTGTTTGTTATGAGTATGAGAGTGAATTAGGGTTTTAAGAGAAAGCTTTAGTTTTGAGTGGATATTTTCTAAAGCAATAAGAGAGTTATTCTTGAGTTCTTAAATCTTTTAATTCTACGTTCAAACAATATTTGGTATCAGAGCCTTACGAATTGAGAGCATAACATGGGTGAGATAATCGATCCAGCAAAGCTAAAGGTGAAGGAAAGTGGTTCCTCATCTGTTCAATGTCCGATATTTTCTAAAGCAATAAGAGAGTTATTCTTGAGTTCTTAATTTTCTAATTCTACGTTAAAACAATAAGAGTCAATGCAAAGAATTTTCTGTCGTTTTCAAAAAAATATTTCAATCAAATTGAAGAACAGAATATTAATATTCCTTCAAATATATCTAAGAACGAAGCCCAAATTTTAGACTCGATTCATTTATCAAATTTCCACACGTTCTGTAAATTATAAGATTCGAATACATAATAAAATTGGTCCCCTTATGAAAATTCTCAATGGAGAAGTGTAGAGACACTTTTAAACCGATATATAAATAAGGCATGCAGTTAGTAGTATTGTTTATATTAAGACAAAGAGCTACAAGAAGAAGTGATAAGTCAAATGTCCCCATGAGTTCCCTTTAACGCTTCATTGTTAATACACAAAATCTACATCTTTTGTTCTTACGATATGTGATTGATTTATATGTATAACACTGAAGTGTTTGGGGGGACTCTTGGTGTCATTCTGACATTGAACTGACGATCGTCTGTTGCAAGGTTTATGGTTATTTTAGTTAAATGTTTTCTTTAGGAAGGTGTGGATTAACCATATCTTATGACGAGACGGTGCAGGTTAGTTGGTACCGCGCCGCACCATCCGACCAAAAGGTCATGGGTTCGAATCACCAAAGTGGAAACACTTAAAATGCGTTAAAAAAAAAAAAAAAAAAAAAACCATATGCGTTAAAAAAAAAAAAAAAAAAAAAACCATATCTTATAAATTTCTCCTTCTTGATCACTTTGTATCTCTTCAATAGCACTCAGATGTTCATCGTCGGAAGAAGATGATTATCTTAACTCCGTCACTCTTAGGTTGAAGACGAGTCTCTCATGTTAGCAGAGAGCGCTAGATCTACCGGTAAATATCTGAAATACTAAGGTTGCCCGTTCGAATCGCCACCTGAAAGAGTTTTTGAGATCAAATATATATAGGAAAAGGAAAGCATTTTTGAATATAGACGCAATTTGGGGTTAGAGGAAAATAGGAAAGAGTGAAGAGAATAAGAATTTCGAAGAAAAGTCACTATGGCTTTTCACTAGATAGAAAGGAGATTCTGGTCTAGTCTGGATGATGGACTTGTCCAAAGAACATTGTAATTTCTCCCTTTCAATGAGATTTGAGAAGTTTTTTTTGTTTATTTGTATCAGAGGAAAACGTTCCCTCAAGAGGAATTGTAAATTAATGTACTGCTTTGTGGATTTATCAAACTCACCAGAAGATGATAACACACCCAAATCAATTTGTATAAATATCCTGGCCCAAATAGTATTACCCAAGTCAATTTTTCCAAAGCTTAAACTAGTACTCAGTTCCAAATCTTTGGCTTATTCGGATCGGGTTAACCGAATTTCGGATTTATTTTTTAAAAACTTTTTTAAAAGTTAAACGTATGCATTTTTGCCTTCTAATTTCGGCTTGATTGGAGATCGAAGACCAAACCGACCCCAAAATACTGAACTGATTTTGTTCGATTTCAGATCTATGGTACTCAGGCTAGATCGGTTTGGGTTAACCGGATTGAACTCCCAAAACTAGCTAAAACACCAAAACTGACCAAAAAGAAACTAGATCGGTTTGGGTTAACCGGATTGAACTCCCAAAACTAGCTAAAACACCAAAACTGACCAAAAAGAAAAATGGACAACTATTTTGTCGTTATGGACATTTGTGATACAAAGTTGACCAAAAAAAAAAAAGATTCTCTATGTATCAATGATCTGATCTGAATTCATCCCCCCACACCAACTAGCTCAATAAAATTCAATTTAATTATTGTCCTTTCTTGCCGAAAAACTATTGTCCTTTTCTCTTCGCCCGAAAAACTATTGTCCTTTAGTAATCAAATATACACCAACAATGTGATCCTTGGCAATTATAATAGTACTGAAACAAAGCTAACTGTGTTTCTCAAAACATAGTTCAAAGGTTCTTCCAACATGAGTTCTCTTGATTTACACGCTTCATCGTTCAAGGTTCTTTCTCTTGTTTTTTCTTTTTTTTTTCTTTTTGTTAATCTACAAAAATCAAATTTATTAATCATTCACTATAATACATGATTGTGTATAATCAGGGAGGAAGTGAAATATTTCTCCAGAATGTGTTGGAAAGTATATTAAAAACGTATTTAAGGAAGAATCCATTGGCGAATACAATATGGGAACTAGTTCAGTCTGTGGACAACGAGAAGATCTCTTACGACCACTTCTTTTTCAGGACATTTAAGGTTCTTAATTTTTTCCTTCGGTTCTTAATTTTTCCGATTTCTTACTTTAGATACCCATTTAGAAATCTAAACGAGTATAGTATTATATTTGATATCCGAAATTACCCAAAATTTTAGGTCTAATCAAATATTGGTTCCAAATGATTATTTGATTAACCAAACTAGCCGAACGGAACTGAAGCTAACTGAATTTGTTGGAGCCAATTTACAATCCAATAGAAAATAGTTTTATCTAATGTGGTAGGTTTGTTTACTTGTCACCATAGTTAATTTTTATGAAATTTGAACCAATTATAACCAAAATACTATTATCGATATTATCTAAAATAGTAGTAACTAAAATACTCAAAAATATTAGTTAATTAAATATTTCGGATACCATTCAGATTCTAATTTGGTTCTATGTTCGATTCAGGTTTGGATCTAATTTTTTTAATTTTTTTTTTGAAAAGAACTATTCGAATATTTTAAAATTTTTGATTCGGAATCTATTCTTATTTTTCGGTTTGGTTTAGTTTTTTTTTTTTTTTTTCATACCTGCTTAATCCTAATTGCTATATTAAACAAATATTCTAGTTCTAATGAAACCTTCTGCCGCAAAGTGGGTCTATCGGATTTGTTAATGGGCTCAAAATTTGGGTCCTATACACTTTGGGCTGGGTCGGCTTTGATTGTTTTAAACGAATTTCCTTCTTGTGGGTGCATGTGTTTAGGTCGATGGATACGGAATTGGTTCATTGTCTAGTTTCTTCATGGATTATGGATACAAAATTGGAGGCAAGCTAGATTTTCCAAAGAAGAAAGTACAAGTTCTATGGTTGTCTCCTCCTGATGTTAACCTCACTGATAATGGTCACGGTATAGGCAACGGCCCTTTGCCACGACTTGTTATAGCTGAGCTTCTTGTGGACCAACTAAGCCCTCAATCACAAGTATAATTCAATTACAAAAACATATAATGAGTCTTTACAATATCTAATTTCTTACTAAAATCCTAATTTATGGTTAATTAGGAGATAATAAGGAAGTATTTGAAACCAGAAGGTGGTAAGCAAGCTGTTCTTTCTAGCACTTTGGGATCTTTAATATGGGAGAAGCCAACATCCACAGATTTCAATCAACTAGCCAAGTATATTATTATAACGTTTCTAAATTTTTAATATACTATCTTTAATAATCCTTCATGTTTAGAACTAATGGAATGTTGAATTGTGTGTATTTGAATAAAGGGAAAGTGAATTTGCGGCATGGACGCTTGTCCATGGCTACACAATGAACCATCTTGCTTTTGCGGTTCATCGACTTAAACACCGGTTCAGTGACATCAAATGTGTCAAAGACTACTTGGAAGAAAAAGGATTTGATCTCAATAAGGATGGAGGAGTTCTCAAAGGTTTTAATTTCCTAGTTCCTCTCTTTTTTTTTTTTTTTTTTGTTTTTTTTTTTTTTTTTTTGGTCATGGTTCCTAGTTCCTCTCATGATTCTATATTTTGATTTAAGTAATTGTAAATCAGTTGAAAAATGTTATTACAGTGAGTGAAGATGGTCTATTATTACAAGTCTCGGCAATGTCCGAGAAACTTGTGGTTGAATTTGCAGATGGAGTTAGTGAAACCGTACCGGCGTCATACATTGAGTTCGTTGAACGTCTCATACTTCCACAGTTCAAAGATGTGCCACGTGATGAGGTTAGCAATACAAGAAATGGCTATGTTTTCTACCACGGTTTTGGTCGGAAATTGGTAGAAAACAGTGTTTCCGACCAAATTCCGTGGTCGGTTACAGGTTATGGGAAAAATCTGATTTGGTCGGAAAATGGTCAGAAATCTCCAAGTATTTTCCAACCATTTCATTTTCCGACGAAATTTCCACGATTTTCTTTTTTTAAAAACTATTTTGGTCAGAAAATGATCGCCCACGAACCTATTAACCGACCAAACGTCGGAAAATCGTCGAAATTTTTCCCACCAGTTTCATACGAACGTTTTTCGGTGGATAATCACTACAATTTTTGTAGTGTAGAAGCGATTCTTCACTCTTTAAATATTTGCCATTTTTTTCATTTTTGTTGTTGTGAACTTGTGATGCAGATCAAAGAATCTCATAGACGGGAGGGCTTAGAGCAAGCTAGTGCCTACCACATAATGGAAAGCACTCGTTTCAGTGCATAAGTTTAAGAATAAGACTTGTCTTGTTCGATACAATACAAAAATGTATTTGTGTGTGTTTAAATGTTTTTATTTGGACCTTTTGTATGTGGAATCTTTATGTACTTCTCTCATGATGGTTATTGTTTACCTAATCAATAATGTGTGATAGTGTGTTTGTTTTTCATTGGTTGCTCGTATTGTTGTGGTCTTGTCGATCATGTGATCAACAAATGATAGAATTTAAAGGTAAAATAAGACCATCTCTATCGGGAGATGTTATAAAGTCTCTTAAAAAAAATTTATTATTAAAAAATAAAAAAGCAAGCAAGAGAAAGGAGAGTCGGTTGTTATATAACAACTTTAAGAGACGGATTTATAGTTGGTTTTGCCAGATGTCCTTCTACAAATGGTTCAGTGATTTAATAATTATTTCCATTTATTTAAATATTTTAATTTTACTAAAATATTAATTTTTTTGGTGTTGGAAACCCATTAACCGTTTATTTTAATTTTACTAAAATATTAATTTTTTTGGTGTTGGAAACCCATTAACCGTTGGACATGCTCTTTAATTTTACTAAAATATTAATTTTTTTGGTGTTGGAAACCCATTAACCGTTGGACATGCTCTAATGTACATAAATCTTAGTTGTGTCCACCAAAGTGTTTTCGGATATGGTTAATATGGTTGCCAAGTAATATTGGATACTAATTTTTTAAAATAAAATATGATAGCAACAAAATATGGAAAAAAGTATTAAAAAAATCCTAAACGTTTACCTCTATTTAATACGCGGATTATCTCGTCTCAATTTAAAAACATAAACTTTCAAATTAACCGTCATTTAATACATGATGTTAAATGACTTAACAGAGAAAAAAACGGCGTTGACTTTTATTTAACGTCATATATTAAATGACTGTTAATTTGAAAGTTCATGTGTTTTAAATGGAGACGAGATAGTTCGCGTATTAAACGGAGATCGAGTAAAAGTTTAAGGTTTTTTTTTTGACATTTTTCTGGTGGATAACTTTTTCATTTTACGTACATATTATCGCTGAAAAAAAAACTAAAAATCTCATTAAGCATTTTGAGAAATACTTGTTATGCAACATTTATTCTAACCTTTTAACATATAAAATCTGAAAATTTTAGAAACAAGACAATAGAAGAAACAAATTCAAGAAACAGTAGATGAGTAAAACACAAACATGAATGTGAATAACAAAGTCAAAATAGAAAAAAAAATGATCCCATCAAATGAATTGTTGCACGTGACTGTTCTAGCAAAGAGTTTTTTTCCTTTATATACAGCTCAAGGATCTTTCTCTTAATTTTGCCTCACGCCTCATAAAAAAAACACAAGCCTCTGTTTCTCTATCACAACTCAAGACTTTCAAATGGGTTCTCTTGACTTGTGTCACGGTTCTTCACTCAGGGTTCTTATCTCTAATTTTTTTTTTTTTTTACTTATTTTGGTAGCAAAAAATTATTTGTTTTTTTTAATATAACAGGCAGGAAGTGAAACATTTCTTCGGGATGTGTTCAAGAATATATTGGAAACATACTTGAAGAAGAACCCAACGGTTAAGACAATATGGGAACTAGTTCAATCTGTGGACAACGAGAAGATCTGTTACGACCACTTCACTTTCAGAACATTTAAGGTAAGAATTTCACTTATCAAGCACTAATGAAACTAACAAGTATTCATTTTTTGTTGGGAACTAACTAGTAAATCGCAATCATATAATATCGTATTATAATCTTATTACAATCATATCAGAATCATATCAAATCTGATCTCCTATAACTCCTATACTATATGTTTAGGTAGATGGTTACGGAATAGATTCAATGTCGAGTTTTTTCATGGCTTATGGATATAAAGTTGGAGGAGAGCTTGATTTTGCGAAGAATAAATCCAAAGTTATCTGGTTTTCTCCACCGGATCCTCAAGTCCCTGATGATGGTAATGGTTTAAGCAACGGACCCTTACCAAGAATACCGGATCCTCAAGTCCCTGATGATGGTAATGGTTTAAGCAACGGACCCTTACCAAGAATTGTTATAGCTGAGGTTCTTGTGGACACACTAAGCCCTGAAGCACAGGTATGATTCATTACAATCATAAGGTTTTGTCATTATGAGTGTTTATTGTGTCCTAATATTTATGATTAATTTAGGAAATAATAAGGAAGTACTTGAAACCAGAAGGTGGCAAGCAAGCTGTTCTTTCAAGTTCTTTAGGGTCTTTAATATGGGAGAAACCTACATGGACTGACTTCAAACAACTTGCTAAGTATATCTTCAATTCTATTCAACTTTGAGAAATTTGGAGTTTAGTTGGTTTTGTCTCTAACGGTGTTATATTTTTGATCCTCGAACTTGAACGGTAAAGAGAAAACGAATTTGCGGCATGGACGCTTATCCACGGCTACACAATGAACCATCTTGCTTTCGCGGTTCATCGATTCAAACACAGCTTCAGTGATATTAAATACATCAAACAGTTTCTTGAAGGAAAGGGATTTGAACTCAATACTGATGGAGGAATTCTCAAAGGTCTTTCTTATTTTTCTTATTAATTTTTTGGTATGGTTATATTATAATTCTTGAAATGAATGTGATCAATGTTCATTATTTCAGTGAGCCAAGATGGTTTACTATTACAAGTTTCATCAATCTCGGAGAAGCTTCCGGTTGAATTTGCAGGAGGAGTAACTGAAACAATCCCAGCTTCATACATTGAGTTCACTCAACGTGAGATTCTTCCAGAGTTTAAAGATGTTAAGCTTGATGAGGTAATTTATAACAACACCTTCTATTTTGTTCAGCATTTTGTTCAGTATAATCTGTGGTATATGCAGATCAAAGAATATCATAGACGTGACGCCTTTGAACTTAATAACGCCAGCAATATAATGGAAAGTACCCGTTTCACTACAAAATTCTAGAACCTAACTTGTCTTTTCATATGCTTAAGGGTGTTTGTATTTTCTTATGTTGAGAACTTTTGATGTGACAAAAATAAAAGTGACAATCAATAAACTTTTGTGTCTAAAGATGGTCTTTTTATATATATTTATATCCCATGATGGTTATTATTCGATAAAGAAAAGATTAGTTGAAAGATTTGATACAACTAATCCCACCTGTCCAATAACATATATTATCATGTCAGAAATCGAAGTGAAAGACAATGTGAAACCTTGTCTACTTGTGGTGTGATCAAGTTTTAAAACCGATTAAAATCCTTAATCAAACAAATTGAATTAGAATACAAGATAATGACATGGAAGGGACTAAACAATATTAAACTGTGGAAAGTAGCCAAACAAGATTAAACATTAGACAATTTGAACAAAGGTAAAAGACAAGCTTTTGGGTTAAGACAATTGATTTGTACTAAATAATTATAATATTCAAACAATCTGACAAGACTAATCCTTAGTCCTTAATCAAGCACCAATATAGACTAATCAAATTTTATGGTACTAGTCATATACTAATCATGCAATTAACATAGACTTTTAATCATCATCATAATTGACTTGGGCTAACATAGACTATTAGGAGTAAGCAAGAATTTATAGAAATATAAGCCAGAAGTATGTCCTTAAGTCGTTAACGAATGGGCCCTGAGCCTATGTTAGGCCCATTCATCTTAGGCCCGACTTAATTTCTATATATTCCGAAAAAGTACAAATTTTTATTATTTGGAGTAAATAACTAATCGAAGTGCGAGTTATGAGCCGCAAGAGAGACAAACCCTACACTTACCATCACGCACCGGCCAGAATTTCGAAACGCCGGCGAAATAGGCCACCTCCTTCACTTAAATCCGATGAGATTATCGATAAACCGATTAATAAACCTCCACCACCACCAGCGCTGGTCGTTAATGGACTTCCAGCCAACTGTTCAGTTCTTGATTTAAAATCGCGATTCGAGATCTACGGCTCAATCTCCCGAATCCGAATCGATAAAGACGGAATTGGCTATGTTTCGTATCGTACCACCGAGTCAGCAGAAGCCGCTATTGCGGGTAGTCTCGATCCTTCTTTCGGAATTTCAATCGATTCCATAAAGGTATGAACTTTGAAGAAGACGAATTTACTTAATCTGGTATAAAATGGGGAATTAGGGTTTATTAAAATTGGGAATTAGGGTTTACTTAATCTGGTACTTTTGTGCTACAGTTGCAAGTGGTTTGGGCGACGGATCCGTTGGTGAAGTGGAGGGAAGGTGTAACGGCGGAGAAAGGAGTGGATAAAACGACGTCGTCATTGTCGTATACGTCGAAGCTTCTTCGATCTGAGAAGCCATTAAGAAAACATGGGAGAAGCTATAGGTTAGCATCGACAATTGTCAACCCTAGAAGTAACAATATCGATGGAGAGATTGTTGGCGGAGGCGTAAGTCCATCTCCGGCGACGATAAGTGAAATTAAAAACAGAGATATTGTAGCTTATGACGACATACTTTAAACTCTTCTTGTTATTTTAGATTAGTTTGCTACTCTTTTGTTGTCTGAATTTAAGAAGTCTGTCTCATATCTTTTTTCACAGTTTTTTTTTTTTTGGCATATTTGTATACATAGGAGTTGTGACAATAGTTCTAACGTTTTTACCAAAGAAGAATTTGCTATAAAGTGAATTTCCTCTGTCCAACGAATAGAGGAAGTCTTTAAAGATATGACCAGTTTCTTCAATTGGTGCTACTTGACAATCACTATTGCTTTCAGATTTTCGCATACCGTTGTAGTCTACTTGCAGAACAATGCTAGTTGGATCATCAGGTTATGCATCCGACCACCGGAAGTGAGTGTATTCTTTAGTATGGTCCGGGTCATCGTGGGGGCTCATTAGAAGCGGAACCTCAAGATTCCGGCAATCAAAAATCACTATTACTTCACATGTCGGACACAGTAAAACTGGAGACCTTAAAAAGACCAATAGCTCATAAGGAAAACGAGGAAATTTCAAAAGACCACCAAAAATTTAGAGGTTGCAAAAAGGTAAGATGCAGCAGTAACATTAGAGTCTTGTGATTGTTATATGAATGTCCATTTCCTCTACCACCACGTCCTCTACCTCTGTTGTTGTAGTAGTTTCTTTGGCCGTAAGGCATTAGGACTGTGCCTAAGGTGCGGGAATACGGATCACGAGATCCAAACTCCCAAAGACTTGATACAATTGGAAGAAACCAGGACACTTTAAGAGGAGTTGTCCGGTTTTCCAATGAAATATGCAAGAAGGGCAAGGAAAAAATCGTGGTGGGTACGAACATCGAGCAAAAAGATCGGTAGTAGCTCTAGTCTGTGATCTTATGATTGTAACTCTAGTCCTTCAAGATCACAGGTTGACCAATGAGTAAAAAGAGTAAATATCAAGTCATTAACAAATGAGTAACATGAATATATATATATTTTTTTTAATTTCATGAATTTATTAATTTAGTTTATCAATTGCCAATATTATGGAAATGATTACAATGTTTTATAATTAGGGTTGACAACAACATTTTACAGGTTCTGCTATACCAAGAGAACCACATACACCAGTTCTATAATTATTTTGTATGCAGTCAGACCGACAGTTCTCCTCGGTGTAATCTTCCGTACATCGAATACCACAGTGGTCAAATGATATTTTTTTATCTCTGCACCTGCATAATTTATAAAATATTGTAATTAGTATGATGATACGATTTCCATTATAACATTAATTTTAATTTTAATTGAAAAGTAACACTACCAAAATCCAACCTTTAAATCTTTGCTATCTGAATGAGAAATTTCTATCGATTAAGGTCTCGAGTATCTCCACTACGGTTGCAAGCCTCCCATAGTTAGATGTCAAGCCGGAAAATATCTTATTGAACGGGAAGCTTCAAGCCAAGATAGCTGACTTTGGTTTATCTAGAAGCTTCCCAGTCGAAGGTAGCAGTCAGGTCTCCACCGTTGTCGCT
>CM071721.1:21114060-21126585 GCA_036630335.1 Physaria fendleri | reverse complement strand
ACCTGCGGGTAAAAAAAATGTCGACTATTCGTTACCTACCGCGCGTAGCGCGGGCCTAGACCTAGTAATGCTTAATGACAAAAAAAAAATTCAAATAATGCTAAGGTTTTTTTATAATTGTTTTTTTAGATATTATACTTCAATTAAACTTTATAAGTGTTTATCTATTTTGTTCATATACCAAATTTACAAAATATTTATTTCAACATATTTTAAAAATTTGGAAAGAAATATTTATATTTTATATGTACATGACTTGTACGATAAAAATCTATAGTAAAATTTCTATGAATTATTCATACCGTTGGAACAGCAGAGTTCTGAAAGTTGCAGCAAGAGGATATGAGAGACTCTTTGTCGCGACAAGTGGACATGAAAATTTCGAATCTGATTTGTCAGATAATCATCCGAACCTACAACAAGAACTGCATGAAGATCTAATCATTTGCCCTAGTTGACATGAGTTGCTTGACAAAACTTCCAATTACGATCCGTTTGCTATGAAAGAAGGATATGATGATATCTCCCATCATCTTGCAAAGTTAACTCTCGAGGAAGAAAAGTACAACACCATACTGAATGAATGTGAATGTGGTTCCACACTATCATTGTTCATATCAGATGGATGGAGAGTTATTATCTTTTGGAATGTGAAGAGCATTGTCTATTCACTAGCAGTTGAAGAACCATATGCAACCCGCTTGGTAGAATCTGCTGGGATTATTCGACATCAACGGGGTCGCAAACTTTGTTGGGCTTGTGCGAATTGCGATTTAGTGAATATGCCTCATGTACCTGCTCATGTACTTTATGGTTTGGACGATACTTTCAAGCCATTCTCCCCGCACTATATGTGCAGAAACGTTTCACCAAAAAATTTGAACACATTCCAGGATCCGAAGCTTTGGTGCTAAGAGTAATATACCTACATACTTGGTTTATATTAAGAACAAAAGAGTTTCTATAAAAAGATCTGAAGAGAAGATCTTCAACTGCTGAGAAGATGGTGTTTACGAATCAGACTATCGTAAGATAAATAATATCTACCATTATACTACACTACGGGAGGCTTTGGTACGTTTGAGGACTCATCCTGGCAGCATTCGAACTCTTTGGCGGTTGTGATAGGAAAGGTACTTACCGTGGCGTGGTTGTATGCAAAGCAAGCAACGGAGAACGCGTAGAAAAACGCGGCTACATCTTGGTTTATGTGTGGATATTATGATTATGCCAAGTGATCTAGATGGCGAAAAACTTGGGATAGAAAACAATCTGGTATATCTTCTAAGTGATTTTTACTCAGTGGATGTGGATGTAGAGTCAAATAGAAAAGATATATAAGTGAAGAAGAATATGGAGAGAACCTCAAATTTAAGATTAATAAGAAGACATTGCGGAGTTAGTTCTGTCGACAACTAGTGATATGGATCTTCATAAAAGAGAAATAGCTGAAATTAGAACTGATGTACAAAGTGTGTGCAAGTAGGAAGCTCCTTGGAATACTTACCTCATCAGGTAAATCCTGCTGATGGTGTTTGCGTATCATTGATAACAAAATCTAGTCCGACCATTTCTTCGTCTAATTTCATAATTTTTCTTCCAAACTCAATCTTCAATTTTCTTGACCTTATCAATTAATTCTTCATTAAGCCATTTGAATGGTGGTCTTCATTTCTGTCATTAAAAAAAAAAAAAAAAAAAAAAAAAAAAAAAAAAAAAATCCAAATTCCACAAAAGTTTAAAAAACAAACAAAAATTTGATTCTGTAGCAATCAAAATCAAAACAAAACTTTTTTCTATTGTTGACGTCTGTAAAATCTTTTACATGAATTATTTTGTTGTTGTTGAGGTATAGACAATTACTTTAGTAGATCAACAATTTTATCGAATTCCTACATAACTTTTGAAGCTAGAACCCATAGAAAAAAAAAAAAAACAGATTTTAGAGATTTGGTTTCTAAACCCCAAGAGAGAATAGCAATTCAGCATACTCTGCAGTCTACACAGTCTGCAGCGTTCCAATACAGATTTGCTTATAAGTCTTTAATCTCAAGTTGATTAAAGTTATCAATCGGCGTTTAAATCAGTTAATGCGAAAAACCTTGTTTTCTTGCGACAGTAGACGTTTTTCTTCTTCTTTTTCAAATAGACGTTTGTGTGTAATGTTTATATACCGGACTGTGTTGATGGGACTATGGACTCGCTTTGTAAACGGGAATAATGTAGATAGCCCCCAAATCGTAATATTATAGTGTAGACTTGTGGAACTGTGGTTTGATAAATAATGTAGATAGCCCCCAAATCGTAATATTATAGTGTAGACTTGTGGAACTGTGGTTTGGTAAGATTAACACAAGTATCAAACCAAACACGTAACTGTCCCCTACTCCCCTTTATGTTTCCGACACATTTCATATCACCATTATGATAAATACACACTGTACTGTATAATTACGATTGATACTTGATAGTGTTACAATCTAAATGTACAGAATAATCTTACCGGTTTAAAAATCACACTTAGCGTGAAATGGCGCGGAGCAACGTGCTATGGATATTAGAGAAGTTGGGGCGTTTGGTAGGGGAATTGTTCCAGCAATTGATCATCAGAGTTTTTAGGACTTGAGGACATTCCTTTGGGATATCAGGTCTTAGGCCACAAGCTGCAATTCCAACCGCTGCTTGTACGGGAGAGCAAGATGCATAAGCTGCTTCTCCTGTCACCATCTCCCACAGTACCATTCCAAAACTATATGCGTTGCTCATCCAAGTCTCTGTCGTATTTTCCGGGTCACCAGCTATGATCTGCTTTCAACCATGTCAATAAGAATATAAGTCTCATTACAAAAGTCAAGTAACTTAGTGTTCAAATCCAAGAACAGAACTAAAAGTTGGCTATGTAGAACAAAGAACAAGTGTGCTACAGTTTGCAATTGTACGTGGCTTGACAGAGCTAAAAGATGTAACATATAGTTCGAGACAAGTGATATAACTTATACAATAAAAAAAAAGTTGGGTCTGCTTGAGTAATGAAGTGATAAATTTGGAGGTGTAAGCTTGTGTAAGGTGCTTTTGTGAAGATTAGACTGAACTTCATTGGATCTACTTTGTCTACAGGATATGTGAATCCAAAAAATGACATTACAATAACTGCCCAGACAAACACAAAATGTACACCAGATACGACCAAAAGCAAAGGAACTTGTTTTGTTCCATAAGAACAAAAACAAACAAGTTGATTTGGGTCATATGGGGACAATAGAGATGAAAATGGCAATTTATTTCTATGAAAATGGGTTAAAGAATATGGGTCATGCAATTTATTTCTATGAAAGATATGATAATGGGGTAGAGAAATTGATGTGCAAGCTTTCAGATGCCTAGTTTTATGTATCATTTGACTTGGAGGTAAAAAAAAATCATGAAATGGCAAGCATGATGATGCTTACAATCTAATTCACAAGTAAAAGACAAGAGTAAAAGAACAGGGATTTACCTCAGGTGCAATACCTCAGGTGCAACAGGGATTTACCTCAGGTGCAAGCCATCGGTAGCCATCAGTCTCGTACTCCACAGCCTCACCAAAGCTCTTACAAGCGATGACTATTCCAATATCCCCCAAACAGGCGTTGCCTTGTTTATCTAGTAGTATTCTTTGCGTGTTAAGGTCCTGATATGCAACACCATGATCATTCATGAACTTAAGCCCTTCGGCTATGTCTATAGCAATTCGCAGTATCTGCTTGGTTTGAAGCTTCTTATTCTTCAACATCAGTTCATGGAGTGAACCACCTTCCATCAGTTTTGTCACAACACATAATCCATGATTCTCATCAATGCAAACACCATAAAATTGCAGAATGCTCTTGTGTCCACAAGTCATCAGCTCTAAGAAATCTTTCCGGAGCTCAAACTCATATGAATTCCCCTTATCACAACCTTTTAGTTTTTCAATTCCTACTCTTTTTCCGCGGAAGATTCCTTTGAAAGAATTTGGTCCAATCTGATCACCAAACTCCAAACTATCAGAATTCAATAGCCACTTTCCAATCTCATTGCCACCTGATTGGATGGTCTGCCATTCATCTACTGATACTGCAAATGAAGAACTTGGAAGTGGAGAGTGAAGCTGGATCATACTATTCAAATTTTCTTTCCCTAGCCTATTACTATGCTGAATGGACTCTTCTTCAACACCCCCAAGATCCCCTACACCGCCGTTCTGTTCTTGACAGCCACAAAGCCCAAAAGGAAGCTTAGCAGAAGCAGGTCTTGGTTTTTTGGTTGCAACCTTGAGGGCGTTTTCTACCCGAGTTTTAAACAAATTCGCTTGCCCAGATTGATCCAGAAGAAGAACAACTCCGAGAGTCAACCCTCTCTTCTCAAAGATTTGAATCTTCTTGCAACAAATTGAAGCACTATCAAGAGCACCCGACATTGTTGTCCATGAAAGAGAGGAATTACAGGCGAACGTTAGTCTGAGGACTGACCGACATTGTTGTCCATGAAAGAGAGGAATTACAGGCGAACGTTAGTCTGAGGACTGAACCCCGAGGTTCCTCAGCAGACACTTCTTCTTGAATCATAAACACAGGATTATCATCTCCAGAAGCTTGTTCTATCAACTTTACGTGTAGAAATACTTCTTTCATATCGAAATCAGCCTGACTGTAACTGTTGAAACAACAACACACTAAGCACAAAAACAAATTACCTAGAAAGCTCCACAGTTTACCAAATATACGCAGATTCAAACTCACACACTATCTTTTACCTGTCCCTAATTAGAAATTAAGGATTACCTGAAGGGCAAGGAATCGTAATGCTTCTTGAGATTTGATACGAGCTTCTCCGGTAACTGGCTACCAGGATACATCTTAGCGATACATCTTAGCGAGGCTCCTCACTACAGTAGCCCACACGAGCTTCCTCCCACCAACTTCGGCCTTAGGCGACGGAGCTCCGCCAACGTTCTGGTTATCCCGCGTGGAATCGAGATTAAGCGAGTTTTTAAGAGACGCAATCGCCCCTGACACGTTGCGGCTGAGACGCTGAAACCGCTTCTGCACAGACGATGAGCTCTGATCGAAAACCTTTGTGGATCCTTCATTCTCCGAAGTTGCCCCAGGCGGAGACGTAACAAGCGACTCTGACCTTTCGTGCGTCCGCATGAGTACCTGATCCACCATATCGTCCTCGGGACCGCCATCACCTTCGGCACGGCTCGACCAGCACTCCAAGGCTGCAGCCATTTATGTAGGATTCGTCGTCGTCGTCGGCAATGAGCTGAAAGCTCTGTGGAGAGATGAAGATGTCTGGTTATCCCGCGTGGAATCGAGATTAAGCGAGTTTTTAAGAGACGCAATCGCCCCTGACACGTTGCGGCTGAGACGCTGAAACCGCTTCTGCACAGACGATGAGCTCTGATCGAAAACCTTTGTGGATCCTTCATTCTCCGAAGTTGCCCCAGGCGGAGACGTAACAAGCGACTCTGACCTTTCGTGCGTCCGCATGAGTACCTGATCCACCATATCGTCCTCGGGACCGCCATCACCTTCGGCACGGCTCGACCAGCACTCCAAGGCTGCAGCCATTTATGTAGGATTCGTCGTCGTCGTCGGCAATGAGCTGAAAGCTCTGTGGAGAGATGAAGATGGAAGTAGGTTTCAGATTTCAAGACCTTTAGATTTCTTCATCTTTGTTAGCTTTAGCGAGGACGACTTCATTTATGTAAAGCAGTACGATTTTTCACACTTCCTTCTAGATCCATTCCGCTCCTGTATTAATTATTAAATTTAATTTCCATTAACTGTTTTTGTAAATTTGTAATTATGTGTTGGACCAATTTCTTAGTTGTGGATTTGTGGTCCCTTCGTACATAATTGTGCTTAGTTTCAAATCATCACTAATCCATACAAAATACAGATTCCAAATTTTGAAAAATTGTTGCGATTTAATGGAATTTAAGATCAATAACAAAAAAGATGAGGATAATCTTTGATTTTTTCTCTATTCTTGTAAAACACTCACTCAGATTGATAACTCTTGTCTCTTGAGCTTAAAAGTTGTAATGGGCCTAAATTAGGCCTACTTTAATTGGGCTTTTAATGATCGTCAGTATTTGAGAAAAACTTCGCAAATAGAATGCAATCAGTTTTTAAACAACGGAAACGGCACGCTTTGTTCTTTTAATTGTCAGAAGTCCCAAGTCAGCTTCCAACGACGACGTTTGGTCTGTAACTTTACCATCATCGTCGTTGTTTTTTCTCCGAGGCGGATCTCGTCAATGTACCATGGCTTCTACAAGCAAATTAAATCATCTCGATGAAGATGATGGTGTGGATTCAAAGAATCTGTTTACAGTCAAACACGAACTTAATAATGTCGCAAAGAGCTATTGCATGGAGCTTTACTTTCAAGTTGATGACAATGGTAGCCAACAAGGTATATAATTTCAAAGTAATGGGGTTTATCTTGGAGAAACTGCATTTTCTGTTTCATAATTCAGTATCTGACTGATGCAGCTGGACCTAGTAATTGGAACAGTAATTCACATGATCTCCAGCTTTGCTTTGGGGTGAAGGATTTTCTGGTATGCTTTAAATCCTTTTTTATGAAATAATTTGTCCCCTTTTACATGTTCGATATTTTATTAATTATCATGCATATTCTAGTTGATTGCTCCACAAAGTGCCAGTGGGGTGCTTCTTGATACACCAGAGTCTAGCAAGCTTCTGAGTGCGGTTGCTATTGCTTTGTCTAACTGTGGCAGGTACGATGTCTTAGTCAGTGATACCACTTTAGCTTTATCATCTTCAAGTGAAATATGATATGCTTCTTTGACCTGATACCAAATCACATCAAGTTTTGGAAATCAATGTTGATAGAAATGTGTTATCCCTGAGGTCTTTGCTAAGGAATAAGAAGATGATGATTAGACGCATATGTAATGATCTTTGGTATGTAGCTTGTGGCCAGCTTTTGTCCCTGTGCATGACCCTTCACGCAAAGCATATATTGGAATCCAGAATATGGGCACTGTTTTTACTAGGAGATTTGAAGCAGATCGTATTGGCAGCCAAGTCCCCGTGAAACTCATGCATCTAGAAGGGCTATATGAGTTGTTTGTTTCTAAGTTTGTAAGTCTTTGTAGCTCCTAATTTGTGATGTCCATTAGTACAGTAATTGACAAAAAAAAAAACGGACCTGAAAAGTTACCAAGCATTAGCCATCAATGATGAATAGCTGGTTTCCAATCTAGTTGCTTGCTCTTAATGTTCTTATATTTTACTTTGAATACTATATTTGCCGTATGTACTTTATACAACATGCTTCAAGCTTGATTTTAGCGAAGGAGGCGATTCTTAAGTTTGATTTGAGATACTGTCCAATGTAGTTTATTATATCACATGATTCAATTGTTTTGCTAGATACTGTATTTATCGATGATGGTTTATTATTTGAAGGTCTATTCAGGAGTGGACTTCTCAATGCATAATTTCAGAGTCCATTTTATGATGAGGCTAACATACCAAACCTTCCCATATGACGAGGAGGATGATGAAAATGATTTGCATGGGCTTATGGGTGACAAAGCAGACGCTGCCGAAAACTATGGTTCTGAGTCACACAGCAAGGTCCTCTGGGATGATGACTGGAAAACTATGGTTCTGAGTCACACAGCAAGGTCCTCTGGGATGATGACTGTCCTTGGAGTGAGTGGTGCAACTCTGTATCATATTTCAAGGATATGCCGGTCTCTTCTGTTGGTAACTTGGTATATGCGATTCAAGGAATCATTATCTAACTATGTGGCTAATACGAACAGGATTCGAATTGGTGGTTACATGGGCTGACAGGACTATAGAAAGCACACTTGAGATGGCTGAACTTGAAAATGCTTCCCCCCATGATGCTGAGAAGTGGGTTATGCACCCAATCCTGTCATCATATCTGTAAGAAATGCTTCTAATAGTTTCTCATTCTTGGACATAATGTCTTGTGGTATATTGCTTTCCCTTTCAGTTTTATAACAAATATTGCTTTACCAGGGGTGATCCTTCACATGGGAAAAGAATTGATTTTGCTTCCCAACTACTTCGCTTGGTTGAAGCATTCGAGACATCCTTTGCAGCTCAGTTTATGGAGGATTTTGTGTCAGGTCTGTTGATATTTTGTGTGCTTTTATTGTTTCCTCGCGTTTTAAACACATGTACAAATTTCTGCTTGGAAAGGATTGAGTATAGTATATGATAATTTCCTTGACATACCCACGGTCTAATTATTATATTTAATCTTTCACAGTGGAAAATCCAAATTCTGAAAATTTAAAGACTTCAGTGGTCATACCTCCTCCGTCAGTTCTTGATCGGGTGATTAAAGATCTTTTTCGTGAAGGTATACTTGCAGTATATTAGTGTGAACATAGATGCATGTATTCAATCCTATGTCATATAAGCTTGTGTTTCTGTTACACATCTGAATATTTGATGGTTTAAGAATTAGAGATGCAACTCTGTATCATATTTCAAGGATATGCCGGTCTCTTCTGTTGGTAACTTGGTATATGCGATTCAGAGAATCATTATCTAACTATGTGGCTAATACGAACAGGATTCGAATTGGTGGTCACATGGGCTGACAGGACTATAGAAAGCACACTTGAGATGGCTGAACTTGAAAATGCTTCCCCCCATGATGCTGAGAAATGGGTTATGCACCCAATACTCTCACCATATCTGTAAGAAATGCTTCTAATAGTTTCTCATTCTTGGACATACTGTCTTGTGGTATATTGCTTTCCCTTTCAGTTTTAGAACATATATTGCTTTACCAGGGGTGATCCTTCACATGGGAAAAGAATTGATTTTGCTTCCCAACTACTTCGCTTGGTTGAAGCATTGGAGACATCCTTTGCAGCTCAGTTTATGGAGGATTTTGTGTCAGGTCTGTTGATATTTTGTGTGCTTTTATTGTTCCCTCGTGTTTTAAACACATGCACAAATTTCTGCTTGGAAAGGATTGAGTATAGATATGATAATTTCATTGACATATCCACGGTCTAATTATTATATTTAATCTTTCACAGTGGAAAATCCAAATTCTGAAAATTTAAAGACTTCAGTGGTCATACCTCCTCCGTCAGTTCTTGATCGGGTGATTAAAGATCTTTTTCGTGAAGGTATACTTGCAGTATATTAGTGTGAACATAGATGCATGTATACATTCCTATGTCATATAAGCTTGTGTTTCTGTTACACATCTGAATATTTGATGGTTTAAGAATTAGAGATTTATGTGTTGCCATTATGTGTTTCACTAGATTAACAAAAGGAATTACATGTATAAAAGATGTAGGAATTCCAAAATCCTTCAATAAACCCAGTAGAATCCTAACTCTTGCACCACCTGTGTTGTTGGCTTTCTTTGAATGAATACTCAGGAACACCACAAGGTCGATAAGAGAAGAAATATATCCTCAGAAGCAAATCTGCAGAGGAAACGTGACAGGTGAACTTAGCAAGTGAGCTCTTAGGTTCTCGTTGTTATTTAATAGATGAATCCCTATTTGCCTATTATTACAAGTACTTGTGCTTTTTTTTTTTTTTTTTTTTTTTTTTCTTTTCCAAATGATAGCTCTTGACTGAACGTTAAGTCTCATAGAGCGGAAATCTTGGGTAAGGGTATCTAAATCCTTTTTCCTTGGAAACAGTTCAAAAGCAGAAGATACACCAAATAGACTCAGATTTGAGAGGAAAACTGAACACACAAATTCTATGAACCAGAGCCCAACAAATGCCATCAGGAGGGGCTCAGCTGGACCAGTAGGGACCATGATGCTCCTGAAGTCACATCAGCCACTCCATGCCCCATTTACCCAGGTTAGTATTCTACTTGACCTTGGCTGTTTCCTATCTTTTTGTTAACAATCTCATATTTCCTGAGTTATGATAGGACCCACCTCTTATGACTGAAGACATGCATGAAGAAAGACTCCAAGCTGTTGAAGCGTTTGGTGATTCCCTTGTAAGTTCAACTTCTTTCTCAGTAGAAGTTAATATGGTTTGGATATCTACTAAGAATGTTTTTGTAGACGTAGTTTTCTTAACCAATGTATAAATCCGTTGCCTTGCTATATAAGGATTTTTCCGATATGCTCGTGTTATATACACCTATATGTAGACAGTAAAGGAAATTAACATGACTGACCACTTCTTTTTTTAGTCCTTTTTTTTTGTCTATTAAAGATCTCATCTTGCCCCTTGAATTTCAGAACGTTCCTGGCCAGCTGGAGAAGGACGTCTTATTATCTGGTGAGGTTTAAAACTTTATCTCTGTTGATGATAACGAAGAACTGTTCATTACACTTCTCTGACATATGTATCTAAGTTTAAGTTTAATGCAGGACAAGGATACACGCTTATAATTTTGTTTACCTATCGTTCAAACACCCACTGCTTTTTTTTGTTTCTTTTTTCCTAATTTCGCAAAGTGATTGCAGACATGTCAGCATTCAAAGCGGCAAACCCAGATGCAGTGTTTGAGGACTTTATCAGATGGCATTCACCTGGAGATTGGGAAAGCCTTGAACCTGAAACCATTGAACCATCAGCAGGCCCCATCACGGAAGGCTCGGAAGATAAGTGGCCTCCTCGTGGCCGTCTTTCCAACGACCTCCGGGTTGGACTCTCTGTTACTTCTTGCGATTGATTCTTTTTCATTTTAAGTTATTAACCTCTCTGTTACTTCTTGCGATTGATTCTTTTTCATTTTAAGTTATTAACCTTATGATATATAACACATTTGTTCTCTAATAGAAAATTAGTAATATGAAGTTCTGCTTGAACAAATTTCTCGTAAATTTTTTTTGTTTGATCTGTATAATTTTTGTTTTTGCATAAATCGATTTAAATTAAGATCCGTTGTTTTTTTTCCTCCTAACACGAAATCAATTTATTTATTGTCCTAATATTCCGCTAAACAAGAGTTACAAGAAAATGAAAAATAAAGGAAGTGAAGTATTGAAAAAAAAAGAAGCCAATCTATTTTTGGGCTGGGTCTTCATTAAGTTTGGTGGATATGGGCCTTGAAACACTGTCGTATACAGATGAGATAAGATGTAAGCTGGGAAGAATAAAGTTGGTCTACGATTTCTGAGACAAATATAAATACGAGGACGCGAATTTTAATATAATTTCTGAAATTCGTTAATAGTTCAGTTTGTTGCCTATCGCAAACCCTAGGTCATGGCTGGGATGTACAATCAAGACAGCGGCGGAGGTGCGCCTATCCCATCGTACGGTGGAGATGGATACGGAGGAGGTGGTGATGCTGGATATGGCGGACGCAATTCCTCTGGCGGAGGTGGTTATGGTGGACGCGGTGGTTATAGTGGCGGCGGCGGTAGAGGAAATCGAGGTTTGTGCTTGGATTCTTCCAGATCTGATTGATTCACCTTTATGATTTATTTATATTTCTTCATTTCTTCCTCTGTTACTTTTGTTTAATCTTTATTTTCTCGCTATCTGATTGATGGTTTGATTTAATTCAGGGGGTGGTGGTGGATATCAAGGAGGTGATCGTGGTGGAAGAGGTGGCGGCGGCGGCGGAAGAGGTGGTGGCGGCAGAGATGGTGGCGGCAGAGATGGAGATTGGCGTTGTCCCAACCCTAGGTGATGATTACATTAATCTTTGTTTATAAGGATTTATTTTATATACCTTTGTAATGAAATAGGATTAGCTGTTGAATTCATTAATCTTTGTTTATAAGGATTTATTTTATATACCTTTGTAATGAAATAGGATTAGCTGTTGAATTCTTTTTTATAATTTGGATTTTATTGCCCTGGAAACTATTTGTATAGTTGTGGGAACGTGAACTTTGCAAGAAGAGTTGAATGTAACAAGTGCGGTGCACCTGCTCCTTCTGGTACTGGTTCTGGTGGTGGTGATCGTGGAGGTGGTGGATATAGCCGAGGTGGAGGTGCAAGTGATCGTGGGGGTGGTCGTGGAGGTAGAAACGATAGTAATAGGAGCTATGAGAGTAGTAGATATGATGGTGGAAGTAGGAGTGGTGGTGGTGGTAGCTATGGTAATGGTAGTCAACAGAGGGATAATGGTTCATATGGTCAGGCTCCTCCTCCTCTTGCAGCTATTCCATCCTATGATGGCTCTGGAAATTATCCTCCACCCTCGGGGTATGGAATGGAAGCAGTTCCCCCGCCTGTAAGCTATTCTGGTGGTCCCCCTTCGTATGGTGGTTCAAGAGGCAGTTATGGCAGTGATGCACCTAGTCCTGGTGGTCGGGGTGGTAGGTCTAGTGGCTATGATGGTGGTAGTGCTACTCGACGGCAGGAAGCTAGTTATGAAGATGCAGCTACTGAAAATCGCACCCAAGTCAAGCAGTGTGATGAGAATTGTGATGATACTTGTGATAATGCTAGAATATACATCTCTAATTTACCTTCAGATGTGACTACTGATGAACTCAAGGATCTCTTTGGTGGCATTGGCCAAGTAATACAC
>CM071721.1:21056835-21073511 GCA_036630335.1 Physaria fendleri | reverse complement strand
ATTATGGCATAACACATACCAATTCCACATTTGTCACACGATATATCACATTGCATAAGAATTAGTACCCAAAAAGTGTAGTCTCCTTTTCCCCGCATGTATTTATCTGATAGAGTTTGGTAAACGTTCTTCTTTGTTTTCTTAGTTGCTGTAAATTAGTTTTCTAGAAACATCTTTCATACTCATTGTTTTCTGGTATGCCACAAGAGAAGGAGAGTTGATTAAACCAATTTTACTCTAAACCGGCCGGTTTATTTCCTGCCAGGTTTGAAAGAGAAGGAGAGTTGATTAAACCAATTTTACTCTAAACCGGCCGGTTTATTTCCTGCCAGGTTTGAAAGCAATATTAAGTGCAACGACAGAAAAGTCACGGAGACGTCAGAAAGTAGTGCAAGTGAAGAGTTCACAAAAAGACAGAAGAACTTACCGAAAATTACACGATCATGCCATTTTCAAACGATGTGGCTTAGTCAAATATCTTAGATCGCCTATGTCTGAGAGGGTACTTTCGTCATTATGAAAAGTCTTCTATCCAACTAGTCTCCTTACTTGGAACTTTCTTCGATACAATCGATGAGCTAGTTGCTATAATTAGAGAGTGGAGTCCTATGGCTTCGGAGAAACCTATAGGCGTTTGTCTCGCACGCGCTGACGATATGATGCAGCAAGCTATGTTCCGCATCGAAGGAGAGTTTAGGTCGCTTATGGAGCGAGGAGCTGAGTCGTTTGGACTTAATCCGCAAGGAGACGCTGGTGCGATGAATCACCCTTTCGACTCTGAGGAAGAAGACGACGATGACAGAGACTTCCAGAACGATGACGATATTCAGATCCCTGTAGCACAGCCACTCACTGACTATGACCTTATCATCGATGCTCTCCCGTCGGCGACAATCAACGACCTGCACGAGATGGCTAAGCGTATGCTGGGAGCTGGATTTGGTAAGGCGGCCTCTCATGTCTACAGTGCTTGTAGGAGAGAGTTTCTAGAAGAAAGCATGTCAAGGTTAGGGTTGCAGAAGCTGAGCATTGAAGAAGTTCACAAGATGCCTTGGCAGGAGCTAGAAGATGAGATAGATAGGTGGATCAAAGCTGCTAATGTCGCTCTCAGAATCTTGTTTCCGAGCGAACGGCGTCTTTGTGATCGTGTCTTCTTCGGTTTCTCTTCTGCTGCTGATCTTTCGTTCATGGAGGTATGCCGTGGCTCTACCATTCAACTTCTGAACTTTGCAGATGCTATTGCAATTGGAAGCAGATCACCTGAGAGATTGTTTAAAGTGCTTGACGTATTCGAGACAATGAGAGATTTGATGCCTGAATTCGACTCTGTGTTCTCGGATCAGTTTTGCTCAGTTCTTAGAAACGAAGCACTAACCATTTGGAAACGATTGGGAGAGGCTATAAGAGGTATATTCATGGAGCTTGAGAAGATTGGGAGAGGCTATAAGAGGTATATTCATGGAGCTTGAGAATTTAATCCGGCGAGACCCAGCCAAAGCTGCGGTTCCAGGCGGTGGTCTTCACCCAATCACTCGTTACGTTATGAATTACCTCCGTGCGGCTTGCAGATCGCGGCAAACCTTAGAGCAAGTATTTGAGGAAAGCAATGGTGTCCCTTCTAAAGATTCAACTCAGTTGACTGTTCAAATGTCTTGGATCATGGAGCTTTTAGAGAGTAACTTGGAAGTAAAATCCAAAGTGTACAAAGATCCAGCTTTGTGCTCTGTGTTTCTGATGAACAATGGGAGGTATATTGTTCACAAGGTCAAGGACGGAGATTTAGGATTGCTTTTAGGAGAAGATTGGATTCGGAAACATAACGCTAAAGTAAGACAATACCATTTGAATTATCAAAGAAGCTCGTGGAATAAAATGCTGGGCTTGCTGAAAGTAGACAATACAGCATCAGGCATGAACGGTTTGGGGAAAATCATGAAGGAGAAGCTGAAGCAGTTCAATGTGCATTTTGATGAAACATGTAAAGCTCATTCAACTTGGGTTGTGTTTGATGAACAGCTAAGGGAGGAGCTGAAAATCTCACTGGCTAGGCTTTTGTTACCGGCTTACGGGAACTTCATTGGAAGGTTCCATCGATACAATCGATGAGCTAGTTGCTATAATTAGAGAGTGGAGTCCTATGGCTTCGGAGAAACCTATCGGCGTTTGCCTCGCACGTGCCGACGATATGATGCAGCAAGCTATGTTCCGCATCGAAGGAGAGTTTAGGTCGCTTATGGAGAGGGGAGCTGAGTCGTTTGGACTTAATCCGCAGGGAGACGCTGGCGCGATGAATCACCCTTTCGACTCTGAGGAAGAAGACGACGACGACAGAGACTTCCAGAACGATGACGATATTCAGATCCCAGTAGCACAGCCTCTCACTGACTATGACCTTATCATCGATGCTCTCCCTTCGGCGACAATCAACGACCTGCACGAGATGGCTAAGCGTATGCTGGGAGCTGGATTTGGTAAGGCGGCCTCTCATGTCTACAGTGCTTGTAGGAGAGAGTTTCTGGAAGAAAGCATGTCAAGGTTAGGGTTACAGAAGCTGAGCATTGAAGAAGTTCACAAGATGCCATGGCAGGAGCTAGAAGATGAGATAGATAGATGGATCAAAGCTGCTAATGTAGCTCTCAGAATCCTGTTTCCGAGTGAACGCCGTCTCTGTGACCGTGTCTTCTTTGGTTTCTCATCCGCTGCTGATCTCTCGTTCATGGAGGTATGTCGTGGCTCTACCATTCAACTTCTGAACTTTGCAGACGCTATTGCAATAGGAAGCCGATCACCTGAGAGATTGTTTAAAGTGCTTGATGTATTTGAGACAATGAGAGATTTGATGCCTGAATTCGACTCTGTGTTCTCGGATCAGTTTTGCTCAGTTCTTAGAAATGAAGCACTAACCATTTGGAAACGATTGGGAGAGGCAATAAGAGGTATATTCATGGAGCTTGAGAATTTGATCCGGCGAGACCCGGGAGAGGCAATAAGAGGTATATTCATGGAGCTTGAGAATTTGATCCGGCGAGACCCAGCCAAAGCTGCGGTTCCAGGCGGTGGTCTCCACCCAATTACTCGTTACGTTATGAACTACCTCCGTGCGGCTTGCAGATCCCGGCAAACCTTAGAGCAAGTATTTGAGGAAAGCAATGGTGTCCCTTCTAAAGATTCAACTCAGTTGACTGTACAGATGTCTTGGATCATGGAGCTTTTAGAGAGTAACTTGGAAGTAAAATCCAAAGTCTACAAAGATCCAGCTTTGTGCTCTGTGTTTCTGATGAACAATGGGAGGTATATTGTTCACAAGGTCAAGGATGGAGACTTAGGATTGCTCTTAGGAGAAGATTGGATTCGAAAACATAACGCTAAAGTAAGACAATACCATTTGAATTATCAAAGAAGCTCTTGGAATAAAATGCTGGGCTTGCTCAAATTGGATAATACAGCGTCAGGCATGAACGGTTTGGGGAAAATCATGAAGGAGAAGCTGAAACAGTTCAATGTGCAGTTTGATGAGACATGTAAAGCTCATTCGACATGGGTTGTGTTGACAGTTAGCTCAGCTCTGTTGTGTTGTGTAATGTTAAATGTTGTATTGTTCTCGATTACGTTTTTTGTTAGCTCAGCTCTGTTGTGTTGTGTAATGTTAAATGTTGTATTGTTCTCGATTACGTTTTTTGTTTTTTTGTCATTGTAAAAAGATAAACCAGTTGATAAAGAAGAATGGTTTAAGGATGTCTATGTGGTCGGGTATTTCGGGGTTCTAGATAGAGTCCGGATCATTGACCAAAAAAAAAAAGATAGTGTCCGGATAATTCGAATTCGCCTGTCCTTTTTTCTTTTGTCGATATTGCTTAGAAATAATTTAATCTGACTATAAACCTTCATTTTCAAAAAAAAAATTCTAGAAAAAATCCTTTTAATATTAAGAAGATCAAAAAATTTCCAGAAAAACTGAAACAATTTTCATAATCAAACAATGAAAAAAAAAGAAACCGAGACGAAATAATTAAAAAATTAATTAAATTCGACAAAATAATTAAAAAAAATTAAATTCGAAAAATAACAAAACCTATTACTTTTTTTTTGGTTTAGAATTTAAAGATTAGAGTTTAGGATTATAATTTAGGGTTTGAGTTTAAAATTTAGAGTTTAGGATTTTAAATTTAGGGTATGGGTTTGGAATTTAAGGTTTATAATTTAGGGTTTGGGTTTAGAATTTAGAGTTTAGGGTTTAGGTATAGAATTTGGAGTTTAGGTTTTAAAATTTAGGGTTTAGAATTTAGGATTTAGGGTTTATGTTTTAAAAATAATTTAGGGTTTTGGGTTTAAAATTTAGGGTTTAGGGTTTATGCTTAGAATTTGGTGTTTAGGGTTTAAATTTAAGGCTTAGGTTTGAGTTTAGAATTTGGGGTTTAGGGTTTAAAATTTAAGACTTAGGTTTGAGTTTAGAATTTGGGGTTTAGGGTTTAGAAAATAATTTAGGGTTTGGATTTAAAATTTAGAGTTTACAATTTGGATATAAAATTTTTAATTTTATAAGATTAATATTTGAAATAAAAATTAAAAAAAAATAAGGACAAAATTGAATTATTATTAAGTTTATGAGATTATATTCAAAATATTCTAATATTGGGATACTCAAATTATTAGATTTTTTCCTGGAATTTATTGGTGTTACCCAAAAAAATTTCTAAAGCATTGCTTTGTTCTATTATGCTGTATGTATAGATGTAGGTTCGAATACTCCCGTAGTCCCTTGAGTCCTTGACGCCAAATTCTTTGATGATTTTTTTTCAAAGTCTTGTATAAATAAATATAACATGAGTTCAAAAACTGAGCAGAGAATCAAAGTAAAGCAGAGGAGTCTAGGAACTTAAAGATGTCTAAAGCATAAAAAAGAACCAGAAACCAGAAAATTAAGCAGCCTGTTGTGCAGCAAGTCTCTTCCTAGCCTCCTCTCCTCGATGATAGTCAACTTGATACCTTTACCCTTAGGAAGAGATACCCATGGCTTTGTTCCTTTGCCAATGGTGAACACATTCCCCAACCTTGTGGCAAACTCATGCCCTGTTGAGTCTTGGATGTGGATTGTCTCAAAGCTTCCCTTATGCTTCTCTCTTGGATGTGGATTGTCTCAAAGCTTCCCTTATGCTTCTCACGGTTCTTAATCACACCAACTCGGCCTCTGTTTCTACCTCCTGTAACCATCACGACATTGCCCACATCAAATTTGATGAACTCTACAATCTTGTTGGCCTCAAGGTCAAGCTTAATTGTGTCGTTGGGCTTGATGAGTGGGTCAGGGTAACGGATGGTGCGACCATCATATGTGTTCAGGTATGGAATTCCCTTCTGTCCAAACTGGATAGACTTGACCTTGCAAAGCTTGAACTGTAAAGAGAGAAGAAAAGAAGAATTAGCGTTAGAACACACACATACTAAGGAACTTGTCCTCATCATGTCAAGTAACACTCTAAAAGAAAACTAAACCATTTTCAAACCTTTGCTTCTTCATCTCTGATGGAGTGGAGACGGAAACGTCCTTTGGTATCATAGAGAAGACGGAAGTTCTCATTAGTCTTTGGGATAGACACAACATCCATGAAACCAGCTGGGTGGAACCAAAATGAACATTCTCATTCACTCAAATCAAAGAGTAAAATATCAATAGAGTCAAAAACATTCTCATTCACTCAAATCAAAGAGTAAAATATCAATAGAGTCAAACTGAGCAGAGAGTAAAAGACATACAAATGCACCACCAAGTTTGTCAAGCATCCAATGCTTTGGGGCATTAAGCCTCTTCAAATGTTTCTTCAAACCTCTCGCCTGTAAAATAACCAGATAGATATTACAGTAATATTAATGACATTGCGAAACGCAAGATATATCATCATGACCTAGAACATCAACACATCTCAGATCTAAGAACAATCACAATGAAGCAGATAATATTAAAAAATTATCAAATCAATCCAGCTGCTCCGAATTTAACTAAACCATTATCTAAGTCACTAACGCAACCCTCCAAAATCGAGAATCGAGTTAAGGAAGTCTCTACATATAAACAATCACTAATCTCAGAACGGAAAGGAAGAAGAGAGAGATAGGATGACGAACCATGTTTTCGAGTTTGTAAGCGTAGCTCCGATCAGAACTACTTCGTCAAGAACAAAGCTAACAACGACCTGTGAAGTAGTAGTGAGAGACAAAATGAAAACCCTAATTAGCAATTATATACCCTCTTTCACTTACTGTTGGGTATTATGGGCTTATAAAGTACAGGCCCATTTCTACATTTGGGCCGCATAGTTTTCCGGTCAGAGGACTTAAAGAACATTGCTCCCTTTTTCTTAGGCCTTTCAATTGGACCCATTTTTTATATTCAAGAAATAAAAGACACTCATAAAATATTATTTAATTTGTCAAAGTTTTTCTCAATAACTAAATATAACAGATATTAGTTACCTTTCTCATTATTCTTCCGCATACAGTATATTGAATCCTCAGGAAAAACAAAACTCTCACACATGTATATATGTATTATCAAAACTAAGAAAGAAGTGTGTTAGGGTCAAAGCAAAACTCGTAGACTAATGTCACAAAATGCATCCTCAGCTCTGGTCCTCTGGATCAGCAAGGAGATTGGCACAGTGGGCAGAGTTTCTTATGAGACGTGTAGAACCACTTGTCTAAGCATGCTTTGTGAAACTTGTACTTGCACGTCACACAAGCCCTCCTTGGTAGGCTGTGATTCGCTGTGTGAATCACACTGTAACATATAGGACAATCCTCCACTCCTTCAAACTCTTTGTCCGAGTTCCGCTTCCATATCCTTATCGCCTCTGCTAGTGCTCCGTTCTGCTTTTCAGTAACACATTAGAAATCAAAGAAAACATTCAGCCAAGACAAGAGATTCACTTAAGTAAACTTTGTTAAGGACTGGTCTCAGATGGATAGAGAGAGAGAGAGAGAGCAAGATCAATCCTATGTTCTTGTCATGATGGAATTGGTTATCATGCAGGTTACCAAAGATCTATATGACTCACAAAAGTACAGTACCTGATTACGAACAAACAATTGCATAGACATCAACCATTTCCTCTGCTTCGCTTCGGACTCACAAAAGTACAGTACCTGATTACGAACAAACAATTGCATAGACATCAACCATTTCCTCTGCTTCGCTTCGCTTATTCCAATACTTTTCGTGCAATTAACGTCAACAGGCCTGAGTGGGTAAGAAACTGGAAGCCGGATCACGAGATCCATCCCCGTTTCATCCTTTTTATAAGTAGCAACTACTTCATTTGCCGCTTTACTTATGCTCACCGAAAAGCTCTCATCGTTAAAGTCTTCTTTCTTTATCTGCGGGTCACATGAACAATGAACAGAATATTTGCACATGTATTAGCGGATACTTCACTGTTAACTCTCAGAGATGAGGAAAGGTTTTTTCTTGTACATACCTGATACAGTTCGTTCTTGATTAAAGAAGGGCTGCACCATGATCTTGTAAATGCTTCAATCATAGATGATGCAGAACGGTCACGCATTTCGCTAAACCATTCTCTAAGATCTTGTAAATGCTTCAATCATAGATGATGCAGAACGGTCACGCATTTCGCTAAACCATTCTCTAACATAAGCTGGAAGGACACGCAGCATCAAACCATATATCGCCCCAGCAAGCGAAGCCATCTTTCCAGTTTCAATAGGCCAAAGTGATTCAACCGTTGACAGGGACGAACCCGTAGTGATCGCATGAGTGGCTGCAGAAGCTACAACAGACAACTCAGACGGTATATCCCCATCTTTTTTCTTTAAGCTCTGTGCCATGTATAATTCTAGAGGTATATGCTGAAAAAGACTATCTAATATCAACGGGTTTGCAGTTTTCTCTATATACTGCACCAGTCTCCCTCGTCCTTCTGTTAGTGAAGGTAAAGAGTTAACATGTGAAAGCAACAAAGACCATGCCAGGAACGTTTGAACCTGCCAATAGAAGTGACTATAACAGTGAGTGACTAGCAAAGAATAATAAAGCTTTTGAAAGTAAAATTTACCCTTTCTGGTGCAGTTAAATCCGTATCAAGAATTTCATAATTCATCTTCTCAATCATACAAGATACTTCATCTCTTAGCCTTAGTTTCTCTTCAGATGGTAAACCAACATTGCTCGAGTCCTGATCACTGAGAGACTCATCATTCGGTGGTGCATTCCCATCAGCAACTATGGCAAGCCTGGATATAGGCTCGGTAGACAAAACAATGTATGCAGCAAGTTGCAATGACGGGATTGGATTGGAAGAGAACATTATTGCATACAAAGAGCTTATGGCTCCCTTGCTTAGACCCCAGAATTCCACAGCTCTAACAGCTCTATCTCTCGCACGTGGAGAAGAGTCGATTACAAGCTGAGCCACCAAGTTCCAGAACTGCGAATGATCAACTCGAAATGACGCAACAATAGATGCCGCCTCTGGGGAATATGAAGCAGCAATAGCCTCAGTAAGACCGGTGCAGAAGAAAAGGCGCAGCACACCTTCAAGTATCCGATCCTTAACCGGATCCCATGCTTCATCTGTCAAGGATTTCAGATTATCTTCACCTTCAACTGATTTATGTTTCACCAATGAATTAAGAGCAATAGCCTCAGTAAGACCGGTGCAGAAGAAAAGGCGCAGCACACCTTCGAGTATCCGATCCTTAACCGGATCCCATGTTTCATCTGTCAAGGATTTCAGATTATCTTCACCTTCAACTGATTTATGTTTCACCAATGAATTAAGTAACAAAAATGCTGAGAGAGCATTCTGAGCCTTGTTTATAGAAGGATCAGAAATAAAAACAATATTCCCAAGTCCCTCAAGCGTATCATTCTCCTTCTCCATGGAAGACACGCCACTAATGAAATCATTGACGCTCTCAGAAGTTTCCTCCATAACAACTACTGCAGACTGGATCAGACGCTTCAAATAAGAAAAGACGAAATCCCAATCATCCCCGCGAAAATCATTTCCACAGTAATTAACTGCAATCACAATCAGTCTAGCGAGCAAAACTTGGATAGCTGGAAGTTGGCTAACTACACTTGATGCACCAGGATCTTGCTTTTGTTTGCGGAACAAGTCAAGCAGGAGTTTTCTCTCTTCATTGCTCACATACTTCTGTAGTTCCTTAGCTTCTTCAGCCTTTTCGCTAACGGGATAACAAGATATAACGAGCTGAAACCAATCCTGCATATCTGATAAAGACAAAATAGAACCATCAGCTAGACATGTAAAACAGAAGATAAAAAAACAACCTCAATCTTAAAATGCTTCCTACAATGTTCATCTAATGCCAACTATGACCACTTGTCAAGTGAGGACTCGGGAACATCACTAGGCAAATGTTGTTGACTTGTTTCATAAGTAATACTTCCTCTAGATACACCCGCAAGCCTAATCCTTCATTTAAAGCTAAGCAGTGTCCATAGAAGTTCAAGATCAGATCACTAGCCATGACCAATGAGAAAAAAGAAAACTAAATCGGGCCTTACCTTCCCCACTTTGCCAGAGCACCAGAGGAGGGAATGACAAAGACTTCTCCAGCCAATTTCTAAGCAAAACATCCAGTGGTAACAAAATATCTTTACCAGAAACACCAGATTTTACTTTTGTACGTAGTTGTGAAATTACAATGCTCATAATGAAAGGAATGATTCTCAAACAGTTTGTGCTCGTCTCTTCCCCTATATAAAGTTTATCTGTGACCATTTTGAAAGCAGCCATGGCCTCTTCTTCTCTCCAAAGGTCCTCCTTGAACAGAGTGTGAAGCAATGAAACTAGAGCCCTCAAAAATGGTTCTACCTCTCCAAAGGTCCTCCTTGAACAGAGTGTGAAGCAATGAAACTAGAGCCCTCAAAAATGGTTCTACGATGTCGTCTATTTCATTATTGAAGTCAATCCACATGTTCCCTAAGCTCTCTGTCTGATGCACAAGAGCACCGTTCAGTAGAATGTCAAAAATGGAGTTTAGTAAACCCCCACTCGATGGTTCATTCTTACAAAATGAGACAAGCGTAGGCAGGAAAGAAGTTTGAACATTACTCCCTGGCCACTCCCATGTGCAGAGTATTTCTACGAAAAGCCAAGCTTGAGAGACAAACCCATCATCTTTGTGGCCAACAAGAAATCGATGAATTCCCAATTTCATGATCAGGCTGTTAATGAAAGATACAAGTCTTCTGCTCTTGGTTTTCCTCAATTCGAATAAATGAACAGGCATAGAATGGGTATTTATGCTAGTTGACGTGCTGGGGCTTACCCACATAGGCCAGACATCACTCTCAAGCAGGAGCAAGCCACATATATTTTCTTCATCGCTTTGATCCAGTGAGATATATTCCAATATCTCGGTCCTCTCCAAAGGTCCTCCTTGAACAGAGTGTGAAGCAATGAAACTAGAGCCCTCAAAAATGGTTCTACAATGTCGTCTATTTCATTATTGAAGTCAATCCACATGTTCCCTAAGCTCTCTGTCTGATGCACAAGAGCACCGTTCAGTAGAATGTCAAAAATGGAGTTTAGTAAACCCCCACTCGATGGTTCATTCTTACAAAATGAGACAAGCGTAGGCAGGAAAGAAGTTTGAACATTACTCCCTGGCCACTCCCACGTGCAGAGTATTTCTACGAAAAGCCAAGCTTGAGAGACAAATCCATCATCTTTGTGGCCAACAAGAAATCGATGAATTCCCAATTTCATGATCAGACTGTTAATGAAAGATACAAGTCTTCTGCTCTTGGTTTTCCTCAATTCGAATAAATGAACAGGCATAGAATGGGTATTTATGCTAGTTGACGTGCTAGGGCTTACCCACATAGGCCAGACATCACTCTCAAGCAGGAGCAGGCCACATATATTTTCTTCATCGCTTTGATCCAGTGAGATATATTCCAATATCTCGGTCATCCTTGAAGCACACAATAGTGTAAGTTCACAAGGTTGCAGAACATCCTCGAGTAGAACAACTGACCTAAGGAACTGAACCAAAATGCTTGCTGAACTTTTCCGGACATCATAGTCTATAGATTTCCAGAACTGAGTATCCATCTTGGAGCAAACAGCATGAACAAAATCACACACAAGATTCCGATCCTTTCTCTTCTCTTTGGATTCATATTGCGTGTGGTCCACAAGTGATGCTATTCTGCTCTCCAAGTCAATGATAAAAATAGAAGACAAAATAGTTGAAAGTAGAGTGCCGTCCTGATTCAGATCTTTCAAACTGAAGAAACTACCATCGATAACTTCAGCTGCAAACTTAGCAACCGCGATCACATCAACAGTACTATTCAAATCAGACTCTGTAGCCTCAAGGTAGACTTGGCTCAAAATATAAATGTGAACTGCAAAGATGTGAACATGCACTTTGTTTGATACTGTTTATAGATATGCAGACTAACTTACCACAGGAACTGAGCAGCAGAGGTTGTAGTTGCTGAGGAGGAACAGACAAGACTTGTCGCAGTTGATTCTATGAGTCCATGATGCCAGTGCTCTGGCCGAGAGCCTATTCTTTGATCCAACACCTGCCCAGAACTTCTTTTTGTAATTTCACCCCTTGCCTTCTCTAAAAGCATTTTCATAGCATCCACTGGCCGAGAGCCTATTCTTTGATCCAACACCTGCCCAGAACTTCTTTTTGTAATTTCACCCCTTGCCTTCTCTAAAAGCATTTTCATAGCATCCAGGTTATTGCAGTCCTGATGTTGTTGATTAAATACATAAGAAATGACATCACTCCACTGCTGACTGAAACATTCATCATCAAGTAATGAAAGCAGGAGATCTTGTCTAACTGCAGTTGAAGAGTCATATCCATCCATACACCAAGGAATAAAAATTTCTTGGAAGGCTTTAATAAACTGCTCTGCGGTCATATCCCTCGCTTTTTCACTAGAGAGAAGGGTAGAAGTCTCTATATCATTAGAAGTCTCTATATCATTAATTAGTACTGGAACTATCTTTCTCGGTCCAAATACTGATACTGAAACTGACAAGAGCTCCACACCATCTAACAATTCCTGAAAGGAGAAACACAAGCTCATGAGTTAAACAAGTATAAACATCATATGAATGACAGCATAATAGCGTAAAAAACATGGACGATAACATACAGATGATCTTATCCATGGGAAAGCCTTGGACAGCAATGGCCCCATAAATTGATCCAAGGGCCAACTCTCACCTTCCAATACTGAATATCCCCCCAGTAACAAGAGAAAATCGATCATTTTTCTCATACTACCCGCAACTATCTCTAAATTTCCCTCCTGAAGCATATTCAAGAAGCTCTCTTGAACAGAATTACAGAAAAAAGACAGCAGGTTCTGTTTGAGTAAATTAATCCCTGAAAGGATCTCTAAGATGCATCTTCCTAGCTCTTGCAGATAACTAACTGAGTTATTCATGCCAAGAGTTTCAGCTGACTTCCTCTGTATAGGTGGAATGCTTTCCTTAGATAGTTCAAAAAAGTCTGCCCATAGAAGCTTCACGAGGACTTTATCAATAAGATCCACCTGTAGATCATGAATGGAATTGGGATCATCACAATACTTTGAAGCATTATGTAATCCCCAGAGGAAACATTCAGTTGTTGCCCGAAGAAGTGATAATACATCGCTACTTGAAGAATCACATACACTCCTTCCAGCCAATAAGTTTTTGAACAAATTCACAAAGAACTTATCAGCTTCTACAGATTTCGTTGGTATAACTTCTAGGAACAATATCAGTGCAGGATAAGAAACACGTGGGGATCCATAGCAACCATTCCTAAGAAACTGCCATAAATGACTTAGAACAGATTTATGAACATTTAAATAGGCCCAACTCTGAGGAAATTTTCTAGAGAACAGCAAGACAGCCTCCCACATTGATGAGTGGCAGGTTGGATTATTTTCTCGAAAAACACCAAGCAGAGCTGGTGCAAGACATCTGATGTCGCCTTCACCAAAGACTTCAGGAAAATTTCTAATCAAACTGCTTAATAAAGAATAAGTCGCCGATCGAATACTAGGGCTTTCGGATTTTAGAAAGTTCAGAAAGCATTTATGGAAAGAGAACAACTTCTCAGACGATGAGGTTGCTACTTCCTTAGCCTTTGAAGCTAGTTTTGATTCAGAATTAATTTTTGCAGAGCCAGCTTTATCAGGGGTTGCTACTTCCTTAGCCTTTGAAGCTAGTTTTGATTCAGAATTAATTTTTGCAGAGCCAGCTTTATCAGGTTCCCGGAGTAAAATATCTAGAAGTGTAGCCAACGCCACCAGAGATGACGATATCATCTGAAAACAACCGAAAATAAGACATCATAAAAGAAAACTCAAAGAAGGAAAACATGCACTATAGCATGAAGAAGCACTGAGATGAAGTACCTGCTGATACATTTCTTCTAATTCATCTGTGGCAAGTGCTTTGTCAGATAATTTTTGAGGTGTAAGTTTGAGATTTTCCTCCAGATAAGCAAAAATCTCAGCTGCATATAAATTCACGGCATGCAATCTTTTTTCCTGGGCAGGGAATGCTGCCTGTTTAAACATTAGACAACTAAATAAAAAGGGTAAGAGCATAAATTAGAAGTATCACATGCATACAATATCAAGACACACTTCCTATACGTCATGCTCAATATGGACAACTTTCTACATCAGTTAGCAACAAACAAATCATTCCAACAAAATACTGATGATATTTTCGATATAGAATTTAGGAGAAACTCAAAGCTCAATCATAGTATTCATGACCCAACTGCATGGTACTAAAAATTTTATAAATGAGACACAGCATAAATAAGAGAAAAAAGGCAGCATTAGAAAATTGAGAGTCAAACCCGGCACCAGTGACAACATTAGTCATGAGGTCATGCGTAGCTCGCCGAACATCTCTATTGTAATCCAGTATCAACTTTTTGTATTCAAATGTCTGGACAAGTATGACAAATATAGTCAATCAATAATTGAAAATGAAATTCCAAATGCACTAATTTGAGCCAGTTCCATAACCGTAAGTGATATCCCCAATCCTAATAAGATTAGCAAATCTTTTACATCAATTCAATAAATCTTCTGAAGCTAAAAAGAAAGCATTCATCTAAAGATTCTCGTCTAGACTGTTTAATGAAGAACATACCCATTGTGGGATTATTGGCAAAATTTCCTTCCCTTTCTTCTGTTTAATCAGTTCTGACAGGGAAGTAAGAGCCTTAATCTGTTGAAAACAAACAAACCACCATCAAATAAATTCAAAAGAACAGGTCTTGTAGTCGATTAAATAGCCAAGAAATTTCTAACCTTTGTTGTAGGGTCCTTCCTTGAAAGCCGTTGCAAGAGTTGGGCTACCTCACTATCCAAATCCTACCTTTGTTGTAGGGTCCTTCCTTGAAAGCCGTTGCAAGAGTTGGGCTACCTCACTATCCAAATCCTATAATCCATCCATAAATATAAGAGACTTGACAACATGCAGGCAGAGAATAAAACGAAAAAGGGACAAGCCTACAAAGAAGGGAGCAGAGTCTTCGTTTGATATAGAAGTATCGAATCTAGAGCTCCCAACATAGCCGCCAAAACCTACAGCTGCAGCTGAACCAGATGGGACAAGCCTACAAAGAAGGGAGCAGAGTCTTCGTTTGATATAGAAGTATCGAATCTAGAGCTCCCAACATAGCCGCCAAAACCTACAGCTGCAGCTGAACCAGATGGCAACAAAGAAGCTGCTAAGCTGTACAGAAAATCTCAATTTAGCACCGAACCAAAGCATAAACTCAAAAAAAAAAGGATCAAAATCGGAGACATTGCAGGTACAAATTCGACCTGCTGCTGGATGGACGAGCTTTGCTCCTTGAAGCATCTCCTTTGGGTTTGCCCATATCCTTCAGCTCTAGATGGAAAAAGCTTATGGGGGTGGGAGGGAAAGATATGGGCCTGATCGGTGAAGCTGAGGAGTAAATAGGTAGAAGTCAAGAGTCGGATGGGGAAGGCGGTGGCGGTACAGTTGGCACTCCGTCTTCGGAGGAAGCAAAGAGAGTTTGTCGGGTCAAAGATGTATGCCCAATTAGTATTGGGTTAGCCAAGTCAGGCCCAATACTCTGAAGCCCACAAGGGCTATGGTTAAGTAAAGTTGGGTGTATCATCCCCTTGATCTGCCACTACTGTTGTAGGCCCAATTTAGAAGCCCATTAGACCCAATAATCACATGATTCACATCTTTGTCACCTCTGTTCTCTTTTTCTTTTCTTTTTTTTAGAAGCCCATTAGACCCAATAATCACATGATTCACATCTTTGTCACCTCTGTTCTCTTTTTCTTTTCTTTTTTTTCCTGCTCTTTGTGGCTATGAAGTTTTCCATTT
The DNA here is from genome assembly GCA_036630335.1 of Physaria fendleri. Taxonomy (NCBI): domain Eukaryota; kingdom Viridiplantae; phylum Streptophyta; class Magnoliopsida; order Brassicales; family Brassicaceae; genus Physaria; species Physaria fendleri. Next base: position 21,058,113 of record CM071721.1, on the reverse strand, counting down.
ACATTTTCGCTCCATATATTATTCAAAGGAATAAAAATTAAGCCGTTGGATGAAAAGTAAATCGGCGAATGAGAGGACAAGTGTAAAAATACATTAAAAGTAATAAGATGGACAGCGACACACAGGAACAAGTGGCCTCTGATCTTCTGCCTAATTAAAAAAAATAGGGTTTTTATTTTTTTAAATTTTAATTGTACGTGGACAGCCAATGACGTTTACCTTCGTTTTCACCTCTGTTTCTTCGTCCCAAGAAGAAATAAGGAAGAGAAGGTGCGTTTGGGGCGGCTAGAGAGATCTGCACGTATTCATTGAGATCTCGAAGTCGTTTTCTGAATCCTTTTCGGCACTGGTGATTTTTTTTCTTGATCATATATGTTGGGAATTCTTATGTATTGTTTTCTCCGTGCGAATTGTCGATTACATGTTGGATTTTAGGTTTTTCTAATTGCCGATCTATGACCTATGCAGTAATGGATTGTCGATTACATGTTGGATTTTAGGTTTTTCTAATTGCCGATCTATGACCTATGCAGTAATGGGCAGAGAATTATCTGATCGGAATGGTTGGTTTTGTTTTTTGTTTTGGGCTTTAGTGTTGAAAGTTTGTGTTTTGATTGTGTGTGGGTTGCGTCCTGACTTGTGATCGATATTCCTTTTTTTGTCATTTCTGTGAGAACCTTTTGAATCTGTTGCACTGATTGTGGTGGAAGTAAGATCTAATTACTTTTGTTTACTTTATTTTCGTAGGCTCAGATTTCGCCAAGTTTCTAAGAGGTGTAACTCATACTGCCTTGCCAATTCACTCAGCACTATCTTGTTTAGAAACTCAAAATAAGCCCTATCACTAGGGCATTAGTTGCACGAGCTCATGAGGTGGCGTATAAGCTACCTCAAAGTCTGAGCTAGCTCTTGAGCAAGTAGTGTTTTTTGCTTCCTGCTAAGTTTGTATAGATTAGATGGAAAATAAGCCAAGTGTTTTGACTGATAAATATGATGTTGGGAGGTTGCTGGGTCAAGGTACTTTTGCCAAGGTGTATTACGGAAGAAGTATTGATAATAACCAGAGTGTTGCTATCAAGATGATCGACAAGGAAAAGATTATGAAAGTTGGGCTTATTGAACAGATCAAGAGAGAAATATCTGTTATGAGGATCGCTAAACACCCTAATGTTGTGGAGTTGTATGAAGTCATGGCAACAAAAACAAGGATCTATGTTGTTATGGAGTATTGTAAAGGTGTTGAGCTTTTTAACAAGGTTGCCAAAGGGAAGTTGAGAG
>CM071721.1:21028517-21041425 GCA_036630335.1 Physaria fendleri | reverse complement strand
CCTTTGTTGTAGGGTCCTTCCTTGAAAGCCGTTGCAAGAGTTGGGCTACCTCACTATCCAAATCCTACAATCCATCCACAAATATAAGAGACTTGGCAACAAGTAAGCAGAGAATAAAACGAAAAAGGGACAAGCATACCAAGAAGGGAGCAGAGTCTTCATTTGATATAGAAGTATCGAATCTAGAGCTCCCAACATAGCCGCCAAAACCTACAGCTGCAGCTGAACCAGATGGCAACAAAGAAGCTGCTAAGCTGTACAGAAAAGCTCAATTTAGCACCGAACCAAAGCATAGGCTCAAAAAAAAAGGATCAAAATCGGAGATATTGCAGGTACAAATTCTACCTGCTGCTGGATGGACGAGCTTTGCTCCTTGCAGCATCTCCTTTGGGTTTGCCCATATCCTTCAGCTCTAGACGGAAAAAGCTTAGGGGGGAGGGAGAGAAAGATATGGGCTTGATCGGTGTAGCTAAGGAGTAAATAGGTAGAAGTCAAGAGTCGGATGGAGAAGGCGGTGGCGGTACAGTTGGCACTCCGTCTTGGGAGGAAGCAAAGAGAGTTTGTCGGGTCAAAGATGTATGCCCAATAAGTATTGGGTTCGCCAAGTCAGGCCCAATACTCTGAAGCCCACAACGGTTATGGTTAAGTTGGGTGTATCATCCCCTTGATCTGCCACTACTGTTGTAGGCCCAATTTAGAAGCCCATTAGACCCAATAATCACATGATTCACATCTTTGTCACCTCTGTTCTCTTTTTCTTTTCTTTTTTTTTCCTGTTCTTTGTGGCTATGAAGTTTTCCATTTACATTTTCGCTCCATATATTATTCAAAGGAATAAAAATTAAGCCGTTGGATGAAAAGTAAATCGGCGAATGAGAGGACAAGTGTAAAAATACATTAAAAGTAATAAGGTGGACAGCGACACACAGGAACAAGTGGCCTCTGATCTTCTGCCTAATTAAAAAAAATAGGGTTTTTATTTTTTTAAATTTTAATTGTACGTGGACAGCCAATGACGTTTACCTTCGTTTTCACCTCCTCTTCTTCGTCCCCGGAAGAAATAAGGAAGAGAAGGAGCTTTTGGGGGCGGATAGAGAGATCTGCACGTATTCATTGAGATCTCGAAGTCGGTTTCAGAATTCTTTTCCGCACTGGTGATTTTTTTTCTTGATCAGATATGTTGGGAATTCTTATGTATTGTTTTCTCCGTGCGAATTGTCGATTACATGTTGGATTTTAGGTTTTTCTAATTGCCGATCTATGACCTATGCAGTAATGGCCGGAGAATTATCTGATCGGAATGGTTGGTTTTGGTTTTGGGCTTTAGTGTTGAGAGTTTGTGTTTTGATTATGTGAGAACCGTGTTTGCGTCCTGTTTTGAGAGTTTGTGTTTGCGTCCTGGCTTGTGATCGATATTCCTTTTTTTTGTCATCTCTGTGAGAACCGTTTGAATCTGTTGCACTGATTTTGGTGGAAGTAAGATCTAATTCCTTTTTCTAATTTTTTTTTTACAGCTCAGATTTCGCCAAGTTTCATACAGCTTTGCCAATTCACTCGGCACTATCTTGTTTAGAAACTCATAAATTCTAAATAAGCCCTATTACTAGGGCATTAGTTGGACGAGCACTCATGAGGTCATGGCGTATGAGCTACCTCAAAGTCTGAGCTAGCTCTGGAGCAAGTAGTGTTTTTTGCTTCCTGCTAAGTTTGTATAGATTAGATGGAAAATAAGCCAAGTGTTTTGACTGATAAATATGATGTTGGGAGGTTGCTGGGTCAAGGTACTTTTGCCAAGGTGTATTACGGAAGAAGTATTGATAATAACCAGAGTGTTGCTATTAAGATGATCGACAAGGAAAAGATTATGAAAGTTGGGCTTATTGAACAGATCAAGAGAGAGATATCTGTAATGAGGATCGCTAAACACCCTAATGTTGTGGAGTTATATGAAGTCATGGCAACAAAAACAAGGATCTATGTTGTTATGGAGTATTGTAAAGGTGGCGAGCTTTTTAACAAGGTTGCTAAAGGGAAGTTGAGAGATGATGTTGCTTGGAAGTACTTTTATCAGCTTATCAACGCAGTCGATTTTTGTCATAGCCGGGGAGTGTATCATCGTGACATAAAGCCTGAAAATCTTTTGCTAGATGATAATGAGAATCTCAAGGTATCTGATTTCGGGTTAAGTGCCCTTGCTGACTGCAAGAGACAAGATGGTCTCCTCCACACTACTTGTGGTACACCTGCATATGTTGCTCCCGAAGTGATCAACCGAAAAGGCTATGATGGCACGCTTCTCTCCAGAAGTAAAGAGGCTGTTGTATAAGATGCTAGATCCCAACCCTGAAACTAGAGCCACCATCGCAAGAATCAGGGAGAGTTCTTGGTTCAGAAAAGGTTTACATATGAGACAGAAAAGGATGGAGAAGCGAGTCAAAGAGATGAATCCTGTGGAAGCTGGTGCTGCAGGTCCAAGTGAAAACGGAACAAATCCAAGCGAGAATGGAGACAGAGTCACTGAGGAAAACCAAACCGTCGAACCTACAAATTTGAACGCTTTTGATATAATTGCCTTATCTGCTGGATTTGATCTGGCAGGACTATTTGGAGATGTATATAACAAGCGAGAATCCAGATTCACATCCCAGAAACCTGCTTCAGTGATCATATCTAAGTTGGAAGAAATGGCAAAAAAACTGAAACTGAGCATACGAAAGCGAGAAGCAGGTTTGTTCAAACTGGAACGCTTAAAAGAAGGACGAAAAGGAATATTATCAATGGATGCAGAAATATTTCAAGTAACTCCAACGTTTCATCTAGTAGAACTGAAGAAATCTAATGGTGATACTCTTGAGTATGAGAAATTAGTGAAAGAAGATCTAAGACCTGCTCTGTCAGATATTGTTTGGGTTTGGCAAGGAGAGAAAGATGAGCCTGCTTCACAACAAGAGACAGAACATGTCAGATATTGTTTGGGTTTGGCAAGGAGAGAAAGATGAGCCTGCTTCACAACAAGAGACAGAACAACAACAACAACAACAACAAGAGACAGAACAACAACAACAACAACAACAAGAGACAGAACAACAACAACAACAACAGGATGAACATTTGTAGTTTTGAAAATTTGTTTGAGTATTGCTTAACAACACTGATGTTAAACGTATACATTTTTCTTTTGTGGAAAAAAAGAATCCTGCATAATATAAATTCGTTTAATGAAGACTCGATTGCAAAATTTGAAAGTTGAGAACTTTAAATTGCTTTCTTTACTACAATACAGGAAGAACAAACAGTTTATCTTCAACATTTGGAAACTGGAAAAAGGCTTCGACTTTATTGAGATTTAGCAGTAAAGACAAGATCTTTAATAATACAGAGACAATATACGATTCTGTCCATTGCAGAAATTACACAGTTACAGACAATACACAGAAAGAGAGAGAAAGAAAGCTCAAGAAGATCGTTTAGAATCAGCACAGATATGGTTCCAGAGATAACGACCACTAGCCATGTCAACGCATGTCCAAAATCCAGACTTTATTGCAATTCCAACCTGAACCCAGAAAATCAAGAAACCCCATTAATACCAAATTCAGAGAGATAGAATAAAGATCGGAGGCAACAAAAAGATAAAACCTTAGAGAATCCGGAAGCTGAATCGTCGGCGGGATCAGCATCCGTGAATGAATCATCAAGAGGGTCATCGTCGGTGGTTGAATTGAGCTTCTTGAGGACAAAGAAGCCAGCTAAAGTTGCAGAGAGGAATATAAGGATTAGCCTTAAAGGACACATCTCCTTCTTGTTCTTCTCTTTTCTTGATTTACCTTTTTCCCCAGTTTTGATGAAGGCAGAGAAAGAGAGAAAGAGAGAGATTCAAAGGTGTAGTAGTTGAAGAAGTGTCAAATTAGATAGGCCACTCCCTAAAGTCATTTGAGTTTTTCAATTCATGTACCTAATTAATCCTTGGGTGTTTCTTTTGGAAATCAAAGTTAATTTTTTTTTTCACGTAACATTATTACATTCCGACAAAAAAATGAATAGCCTACTATAGATTATGAAGAATTAAAAAGTAATGGTTTTGGCAACCTAATCTATCGGAACGTGAAAGAAAAAATTATGCTCTTGCCTTAAAGTGCCGATGGCTTTGACGAAAACAAGTAATAGATTTAATTATATGAACCAAAAAGCTTTAATTCAGCGTGATTTATAGATAATTTTGTGAAATTTTGCATGTGATGTCATATAAAATTAATTTAATAATTACCAAATATTATTTTAAATATAATCACATACATACACAGTATAATTAAAATAAAATATAAATATATTTTTGTAAATTAATATTTTAGAATTTCGTTTACACGAACAGAAACTTTATTAAGATTACAAATTTTGAGAAACCGTAATTAGTAAACTAACATTTTAGATTAGTTTCTTAAATTAGATAATAATACTTCAATTATTAAATTATTTTTTTAGTTTGGAGTATTAAATTAGGATTAACAACGCACAAGCAAGGCACGGGTCCAATATAAAACAAATAAAACGAAAGTGATAGTTTCATCATCATCACACCATTAACAAGTTCTCCTCTCAACGTGTTGACAATAAAATTATAATCTTTTATCCTTAAATTATAAAAGATTTTATTTCTGTTTTAATTATGAACATAAAATTTTTGAAAATCATGTCTATTTTAATACATTTCAAAATCATGTATTCTTATTTTCCTTTTAGGATCTTCCTTGGAAAAGAAAGTGTGGAGTCCATGTCATAATTGTGGGATCCATGATTGCTCCAAATTCACTAATCACTATATACATTTTATAAATCTTTGTTTCTTGACATGCAAGCCACTCATTGCTTTTGAATCTCTTTAGTTTCATCTTTCAATTTTTTGACAGAGCTCAAAAAATCTGTAAGAAATGGAAGAGATTAATCAGAAAATGAGAACTCACAAGTTTAGATTTTCAGACATTATGCCTCATTCATGGCTCTATAAGCTCAAAGGCAAGAGCAGAAATAGCAGGAAGAAAAACCATCCTTCTTCTCCTAAACACCTCACATCAGCTGATGCTTCTTCTTCAAGAAAGCTCCATGACCCTCTTCGTCGTCTTTCTTCTACTTTTTCTCATCATCCTCAAGCTTCTAATTCACCTCCTAGATCTTCTTCTTTCAAGAGAAAAATCAAACGTAAAAACGTTTATAAGCCTTCTCTAAAACTCAAGCTTTCTTCCTCTCATGTTTCTCTCAGTTCTTCTAAGAATCATCTCTCTAAATCACCATCATCTGCTAATGAAATCTCTGAGTCTGTCGTTGGAAGCTCCATAGATCGTGTATCATCTCCTTCTGAACAAAACTATGGCTTATACCGTGATCTTGAACTGCATTCGATTGATATAAAGAACGACAGATTTGTGAAGAAGCTTGATGATATACCTGAAGAACCTTCAATCTTAGCAAAAGTGAGTCCTCTTCAGATCGAGACTGTAAAGGAGCAACCCTTTGGGACAATGACGCATAAGAAGCCGAAGACTCGTTCGTCAGGGATAAAGTTGAGGACAAATTCTCCTAAGATTGCGAGAAAGAAGACAAAGAAAAGAATATCCCCGGCATCAAAGAAGAAGGGGATTGTAAAGAATTTCGCCATAGTTCTGTCTTCAATGGATCCTGAGAAAGATTTCAGAGAATCAATGATTGAGATGATCATGGAGAACAAGATGAAGGAACAAAAAGACCTTGAAGATCTTCTTGCATGTTATCTTTCACTAAACTCGAGCGAGTATCATGACATTATCATCAAGGCTTTTGAGAAAACATGGTTATTATCTTTCACTAAACTCGAGCGAGTATCATGACATTATCATCAAGGCTTTTGAGAAAACATGGTTAAACTTGTTTCACCTCTCCAATAAAGAAACAGAGCGTCTGTCACCAAAAACGTAGCCTTTGCTTAACTTTATATAACACATCTACTTTTTACACTTTTGAATCAGCAAACTTGTAACTGATGTCTAATGTTAACTGTCTCTGCACGTCTACAAGTGATCGGTTCCTTTGTAAAGTGCGGTTGTCTGAAGCCAATCTAATGTTAGTTGAACTGGAAATTGTATAGACGTAGCTTGTCATGACTGTAGATTAGAGCTTTCTTTGGGACAAAACCTCGCAAAGTTGTGAGTTCTGCTCATAGCAGGAGATATGGTAGCATTGCTCATCAACAGCTATGTAGTTGAGGTTGGAGTAAGACCCTTCGAAGAAGAAGAACTTCTGAGTCTCATCACGTAAATCATCTGCAGTTTTAATATTTTGCCTCAGAAACTTTTATATAAACATCTCTCAAACTATGCACGCTGAGACTGGTGTCACTTTCCATACCTTCTGCCCAATCTTGATGACCTCATGTCATATAGTCAGAGAGTTAAGCTTAGGATTATGAAGAGTGCAGGAAGAAGAGCGGAAATGATTGGTACGATGAAGCTGATGTTCATGAGAGGTTTCATCATCTTCCTGAAACCCCAACAAAATAGCTCCATCAATCATTTTTAGCAATCTCTACTGGCTCCCAATCTATGATTACGAGTTCTTTTACCATCTCCTTTTCAACATCAATGCAAGTATCATTCATGATCTGCATAATTGACATTCCCAACTTTGCACATAAGAAACCTCCTATGAGTCACTGATTCAAAAGAGGAACTCCTAAAACTCTGCCCACTGTTCTTTCAGAAGCTAAGCGAGAAAGGAAATGGCAGTGTACCTGATGTTAGTGTCGCGAATCGACTGATTGGGCTCAGCATCCTCAAGTTCCTACTTCTAATCAGTCTCCCACTTAATCAAAATCACGCCTCACCAAATTGCTACCACTCTCCGTCAAAAACCTAATCCGAAAAAGCAGACATGAATCTAAGCGTGCACTCACCAGCTATTCAACAATAAGCAGACTTTGATAAGACTAGCGAATGCTGCTGCTGCAACTTCATCTTCCCAAAATCTCGAGAAGCTCAAGCATTTCCCTCATCGATCGTACCATCGCGATCAAGGTTTTGTTTCAGTGGATGCAATGTTGGACAGAATCAAATCCTAGTTTGCCCCAAAAACCTTTTTTGAGTCTCCATGCCCCTAAAAAAAACCAAATCGGAGTGACAAGTGTCATGAGCTAAGCCTTTTATTCACAGATTCTCCAATCCTATCTTTTTATCTGTTGTCCCTAACCGCGCTCTGTCTCTGCATAGTTCCATTTCTCATATCTCACCTTCAAAGTCTGTGTATCTCTACGATAATGGCCATGGCAGAGCTCTCAAATCCGAAAACCTTCAAAGTCTGTGTATCTCTACGATAATGGCCATGGCAGAGCTCTCAAATCCGAAAACGACATCTTCTTTTCTCCACCCTTCTTCTCGTCTCCATCTCTCCTCAAAATTGCATCTTTCAAACCACTTTCGTCATCTTCTTCTTCCACCTCTTAAAAACTCCAACTCCAAAATCTCTTGCTCCGTTTCTCAGAAGTAAGTCACTTTATTCTCTTAAACCTTTCTTTTATCCATGAAAATTTGACCTTTTCTCTTGAAAATTTTATGGTAATAATAGTGAAGCCCCTGTTGCGGTTNNGTTACTGTTCCTCTTTTACTATTTTTCTTAATAAAAATCTTGTCTTGAGACTTGAGGATGGAGATAATAGTATTTTGATCTTGAGTTTATCAAATTCTTGTGTTTACCAGGAGGAGGAGACAAGATCATGGAAGAAGCTAATCAATATTGCAGTTTCAGGTGCTGCAGGAATGATTTCAAATCACCTTCTCTTCAAAGTAAGTTAAAATCACATTTTTTAAGTTAATAAATCATTGGATTGGCCTTATGTAACTTTGGTTTCCGGGTGTGTAGCTTGCTTCAGGTGCAGTGTTTGGTCAAGATCAACCCATTGCTTTGAAACTACTAGGATCAGAAAGATCACTCCAAGCTCTCGAAGGTGTTGCAATGGAGCTAGAGGATTCATTGTTTCCATTGTTGAGAGAAGTTAGTATAGGAACAGATCCATATGAAGTGTTCCAAGATGTTGAGTGGGCTATTCTGATTGGAGCAAAACCTCGTGGCCCTGGAATGGAACGTGCTGACTTGTTGGACATAAACGGCCAAATATTTGCTGAACAAGGCAAAGCTCTCAACAAAGTTGCTTCTCCTAACGTTAAGGTCCTTGTAGTGGGAAACCCTTGCAACACCAAGTAAGCTAAAGCTACTTTCCTTTGAATTCAACCCTCTTCACGACCCTTAATCAGCTCTTAGTTTGTTAAGTATACTTTTTGTCATTTTCATGTTCTGTTCAGCGCCTTGATTTGTCTTAAAAATGCTCCCAACATTCCGGCCAAGAACTTCCATGCCCTCACAAGGCTTGATGAAAATAGAGCCAAATGCCAGGTACCACACTTCACTGTCTCTCTCTCTCTCTCAAACACACATATGATGTATCATATAATTCACAATGCAATTTCCAGCTTGCTCTTAAAGCCGGCGTCTTCTACGACAAAGTGTCTAATATGACCATATGGGGGAATCAATGCAATTTCCAGCTTGCTCTTAAAGCCGGCGTCTTCTACGACAAAGTGTCTAATATGACCATATGGGGGAATCATTCCACAACTCAGGTTTGGTCTTATTTTGCTCTCGTGTCATTACCTCCCTGTATCTTGGAATGTTCTCTTAGCTTTGGAGGTGAATCAGGTTCCAGACTTCTTAAATGCCAGAATCAATGGCCTCCCGGTGAAGGAGGTTATTACAGATCATAAATGGTTAGAAGAGGGATTCACTGAGAGTGTGCAGAAGGTAAATGGTGTTTCCTCTGGCTTTTGTGAGGATTTCTACAACGAGATATAATGTTAAGCTGAGTAAGTTTCTTTAATGTTTTAATTTACAGAGAGGTGGCTTACTTATTCAGAAATGGGGTCGATCTTCTGCTGCTTCTACTGCTGTTTCCATTGTTGATGCTATTAAGTCTCTTGTAACTCCCACTCCTGAGGGTGATTGGTTTTCTTCTGGAGTACGTCTCCTTAAACTCATTTAAATAACAACAAAAAAGATTTAGTTCAAAACTTGATAGGATTTTGTTAATGTAATCTTAGGTGTACACAAATGGAAATCCCTATGGTATTGAAGAAGACCTCGTGTTCAGCATGCCATTAATCTTAGGTGTACACAAATGGAAATCCCTATGGTATTGAAGAAGACCTCGTGTTCAGCATGCCATGCCGGTCAAATGTATGTTCTATCATCCTTACACTTAAAAAGATTGGTTTCAAATGTAACTTTCAAAACTGGTTTCTTTCCAGGGAGATGGAGATTATGAACTTGTCAAAGATGTAGAAATTGATGACTATCTTCGCAAACGAATAGCCAAGGTATCATAGACTTTTTAGATTTTTGATCAATTGCTAGAAGAAACTTATGGTTTTCCCAAAAAAAAAAAAGGAACTTATACATGAAAATATTGCAGTCTGAAGCTGAACTGCTGGCTGAGAAGAGATGTGTTGCACACCTCACTGGAGATGTAAGTATTTGTCTTGTCTATTCAAACAAAACCATTGGAATAGAGAACCTAACTTCCATTGCTTCATGGATACATGTTTCAGGGCATCGCCTACTGTGATCTTGGTCCGGTAGATACTATGCTTCCTGGTGAAGTTTGATTTTTGCAGGACGTTGAACATCTTTAAGTAAGCATTCCTCAAACTAGATAATGTATATCTAATACCAAACACGCATTGTTCACAAATGTTGTGTGCTTTTAAACCAATCTCAAAAACAGCTCATGTGAAAAGAGTATTCACCAATAAGGTTACAAACAATGTATACTATACATGAGATTTAAGAAGCAAAAATGGATGTGGATGGGGAGGTTATTGTTGGTCTATGACCTGAAAAAGCTTTGCGTAGTCTCTTGCATTCATCTCTGCAGTGGTCTAGTGAAAAACATAGCTGTCTTATAACTTCTCTCTTCTCTTCTGCTACTTCTTCTAGCTTCCTTCTCTGCTTCTCCACCTCCTTCTCCATCTCTATTGTCATATCATCTTTTGCTTTTATCTCTGACTCTAGCATAGACACCTTTTTGCTTAACGTCTCTGTGCATCTCTCTTTCTCTGCCTTTTCCACTGTCAATACCTCAATTTCACCCTTCAGCCTTTCCTCCTCTTCTAGTTTATCATTGGTCACTCTTCTTAACTCATCTTCAAGATGACGCACATGGGCTTCGAGCTCTTTGATCTATCATTGGTCACTCTTCTTAACTCATCTTCAAGATGACGCACATGGGCTTCGAGCTCTTTGATCTTATCTTCCCTGTCTCTTTTTTCTTCCAACAGCTTTGCTATCTCGGCTTTCACTTGTGCCTGCTCCATATCTGTTGTCGTATCGTCTTTTGCTTTTATTTCACTCCCAAGCTGACTTATCTCTGACTCTAGCATACTAACGTTTTCGCTAAATGTCTCTGTGCATCCCTCTTTCTCTCCATTTTCCACTCTCAGTTCAATTTCACCGTTCATCCTTTCCTCCTCTTCTAGTTTGTCATTGGTCACTCTTCTTATCTCATCTTCAAGATGACGTGCATGGGCTTCGAGCTCTTTCAACTGGTCATCACTGTGTCTCTTTTCTTCCAACAGCTTTGCTATCTCTGCTTTGAGCTGTGCCTTCTCCGGGAATATCTTCTCTTCTGCATCAGAATCTCTGCTTTGAGCTGTGCCTTCTCCGGGAATATCTTCTCTTCTGCATCAGAAAAGGCTGTCTTTAAATCCTTTATCTCATGATCTCTACCAGCTAAACTCGATTTCAACATGGAGATTCTATCCTGTAGCTTCATCATCTCTCTTTTATCTGCACTAGACTTGCTTTTCCATTCTGCAGCTTCTTTCTGCGCCGACTCAAACATGTCTTGCAGATTCTTGAACTTTGCACTTTCAGCTTTACTTTTCTCTACTTCTTTTCTCATGCTGCTGTTTAGTTTCTCCGCCTCTCGAAGCCTCAGGCTTGTGATTCTCAGCTCTTCAGACAAAGTCTCAGTGTCCAGGTCTTGTGTAGAAGCTGTCCTGTCACCTTCTTCATCATCTAACTCAGATGGCAAATATCTTGCAAGCTTACTCTTTAACATAAAAATTTGGTCTTCAGAATTCTGCAACTTCTCATTAGCATCGTTCAGTTCTTGCTCACAAGCAGCAAGCTTTGCGGGGAAATCAATAAACTTACTCTCACTTTTCACCCTCGAGTTATCGGTGTTCCCTTCAAGTTGCATCCTAAGTCTCTCTTTGGATTCACGTAGCTCAATCTCAAGATTCATAATCCTATTACTCAGGGATTGAAAATCAGAGCCAATGCTCACATAACCAGGGTTATTAGTCACAAAAGAATCATCAGATTCAAGTTCAGAATCAGTTATGGAAGCAGTATCATCTCCATTGCCAAGGAAGTAATCAAAACCAGGAGCACGTCGTCCCGAAGGTGGACGTCCTAACCTGTTAACTTCATTAGAGGTCAAGACAGGAGCGATATCAGAGGTAGAGTTGTCGGAAAGACCAGAGCTTTGTGTCTGAAGCTCTAAAGTAGAAGTTTTCCTCAACTCTCCGGTGATGTTCTCGTAGCGCTCAGCTAGAGAACGGTACATACGATGAAAGTCATCAACAAGGCTAATAAGCTCAGGCCTTTTCTGGTAATACATCTCTACTTTCTTGGCTAACGAATCTGCATCCTCATCTATCAATTTCACCATCCGTTTCACGCTCCGGTCCACCTCTGATCATCACATATAACATAAAAGTTCACATTTTTATCTTCTCCGTGAAAAAAAAAACAAGACTAAACCACCTAATATGATAAACCCTAAGCCTAATAAGATATTATTAAACATAACTTTACATGAAATTGATGCAATGCAATGGACTAACCATCGAGATTATTCTCAAGCCACTTTGAACTTTTGGGACCAATATGACTATCCCACCACCATGGATTTGATTTGGTGGATTCTGTACGCTTTATACTCTTCTTAGAACGAACCTGACCAAAACAAAAAGAACCCATGATCAAGAATCAGAATTTGATCGTTGTTGGTATGAATAGAAGACAAGTGTTGTGTCTGTACCAGTTCATGATCCATGGCTTCAAAATCAATGGACCCTAAGCAATGCTAGAACACACGAGAGACAATCATGAGACTATTGAAAAAACAAAGGCAAAAAAAACAGAACAAAACAAAAAGGTTCGGTACTGTTTAGAGAGAATCATGACAAAAGGTAATACACAGACAAGGACAAAAGAAGATAACCTGAGAAGTAGAAGATGGATGATGATGATGATAGGTGGATTCTGTACGCTTTATACTCTTCTTAGAACGAACCTGACCAAAACAAAAAGAACCCATGATCAAGAATCAGAATTTGATCGTTGTTGGTATGAATAGAAGACAAGTGTTGTGTCTGTACCAGTTCATGATCCATGGCTTCAAAATCAATGGACCCTAAGCAATGCTAGAACACACGAGAGACAATCATGAGACTATTGAAAAAACAAAGGCAAAAAAAACAGAACAAAACAAAAAGGTTCGGTACTGTTTAGAGAGAATCATGACAAAAGGTAATACACAGACAAGGACAAAAGAAGATAACCTGAGAAGTAGAAGATGGATGATGATGATGATACCTGAGAAGTAGAAGATGGATGATGATGATGATAGAAGATGAAGAATGATATAGATGAAGCTTTTCTAGAATGAAAAATCAGAATAAAGTAAATAATAACCCAAAAAAAAAAAAAGGAATCAGAATGAATTTATTCACATACCATTATATACAGATATTACAGAAAAAACTAGTACTTAGCAAATCAACGTGATTCAGACCAAGTGATTAATTAATCTCTCTGTAATTAAT
>CM071721.1:20941143-20953112 GCA_036630335.1 Physaria fendleri | reverse complement strand
CAATCTTTTAGTAAATTAATATATTATAAATAATATTTTATTAATGTTAATTTGTTTGATGATCTCTCTGGCTTCCATTAAAAAGAAACAGAGGCCGTATAGCTTCCATTAGTTTCATACTCTTATTTTCCCTATATAAACACAAACTTAGCTCAGCTGTCCCTCTCACATCATCACTTCAAAGAAAAAAAGCCTCATAACATTCCTCTTTTTCTTGATCATGATCGTGATGATGATGATCATCATAATGCTCATGATATTAATCATCATGATTATAATGATGATCATTTCTCTCTTTCAACGTTGTCTGCTTGCTCCATTACATCATGGATGCACTTTCGACCGTGTGAGTATCTCAGGTAGAAGAAGATTTCTTAGACATTAGTCTTCCATTGGCATTATCCTTGCTGAGCTTTTTTTTAAAAAAAATTAATTTAGAAAAAAAAGCAAAACTATTTTTGTTTTCTACTAAATTATTCTCTATTTTAGTCTCTATTTTAGTGTTTTTTTTCTTGACCTTGCAAGGCTTATCAGTTTTGTATTGTTCTTTTGTGATTTTTTTCTTTTCTTAATTTTTGTACTTTATATTTTGTTGTTTAATTTCTTCTATTCCTCCTGAGCTTTTATGTAATTTCATCATTAGTTCCATACCTTCTCATTTTGTAAGTCTCTCAAATGTAGAAGTAAATATATTTCTCAATTGCTTCATACGTTATTATTCAGGTGATACCAAATGATGTTAATGTTCATGAGGCTAAGTAAGAAATGCAATGGCAAGCCAAATTAATTACAATTATTCCAACATTTTCAATTTATCTCAACAATGAATAATCACCACACTATTTACAGAATCAATTAGCATATTGTTTACCCCAAAAAAAATGGGAACAAAAAGTTACAAGAAGGTAAATGAACACAAAATGTTGTGTTTTTGAATTAGGATGGTTGAGTGTAGAAAACCAAGGACGTTAGCCTTCAACCTGCGACGTAGATCTTCTTGAATAAGATCCACCCATTAACCGGCTTTGCGGTTCAGCAACATCTGAGCCACCAAGGCAGCCACTTGGAGGAAACCAATGGCAGCTAAGGGACCGAAACGATCTTGGAGGAAACCAATGGCAGCTAAGGGACCGAAACGATGATGATCCAACAGATTGTGGAATTCGAGCACCGGTTCTTGACAAAACAGGTCTACAGCCGAAGTGAGAGTTAGTGAGGGGAGTTGTGTCTGTGTCCAAGACATCAGTGGAGCAAGTGCAGAAGGACAATGAGATACTTGTTCTTGATGAAGTTGATGTTGTTATCGTTGCTGTATCAAGAAGTCTGGTGAAAGAGGTAATGCCGTTGCGGCAAAGAGGACATGGGACTGAACCTGGTGTGGCTTGTGTTGTTTTTGAGAATGTTATGTTTGTGGTGCTTAAGTACAATGCACATTTAACCTGGTGTGGCTTGTGTTGTTTTTGAGAATGTTATGTTTGTGGTGCTTAAGTACAATGCACATTTTGTACAGAACTCATGAGCACATCCTGTTATATCATACACAAGAATTAACACAATGTTCTAAGCAAGATCAAATTTTTGGTAGTGAAAATCGATACATTACCATCTGCAGCTACGGTGCATTTTCTTTCCAAACAAACGGCACAAGGGTCACGACATGGGGTTAGACAATCGTCTCCTCGGCACAAGGGTCACGACATGGGGTTAGACAATCGTCTCCTCGCCAGCCGCATTCTCTGAAATTCACAAAGGGAAAAGATCAATCAACTTTATAGATTCTTGAGATCACCATGTTTCAGTTAGGTAAGAAGTTTTCATACTGAGCAATCTTGACAATGCTAAATAAAGGAAGGCAGAGGAAAGGAGAAGGGACATTTGACGGATGGTTTTGTGGTTGCTCTCTGGTTGGGTTCAGTATTTCTTCCAGCCAGTTCCGATGCCATGAGCGAGCAACCATCAATGGCGTCCATCTAAAACCAATAAAAACAAAACTAATCAAGCCATTGCGGTCTATGTCAAATTGTTGGATAGGGTTTAGCATGCAGAGAAACAGAGAGATCTAATACCCATTGGAGTTCATGGCATCTAAACAAGCACCCTTATTGATCAAAAGCTGAGAACAAACAAATGCGAAATTAATACATAGCTTAACCTTAAACGGAACTGCGGAACATATCAGAAACAAAACTTTTTCATAGAGAAACACCAGATTTTTCGGCATTATGACTGTCTTGTTAAGCATGTATGCATATATACCTGGCAACACTGAGTGTTTCCGCCACATGAAGCATAATGTAGAGCTGTACTACCAGCACCTTCAGTATAAAATCAAAAAACAAAGCACAGAACTAAGTTTTCTACTCTTCATTCATAGTCAAAGAAATTAATTGAGGAACATTATAGCAACCTATAAGATCTATTGTGGTTCCATCTTCCACAGTGACCTTAGTAACCGAAGCTCCCAAATCCAAGAGTAACTGCACTGTCTCTATGTGCCCGTTCAAAGCCGCCACATTTTAGTTGTTCGTGTCTTTTAATTCTATAATGTTCAAATCATCATCAACATCATCACAATCCGCTTTAAGAAAGAAGAAACTTTAAAGAACTTACCCAAAATAAAAAATAAAAAAAAATCAAAATGCTGAAAGAATTTGCCAAATAAACTTTGGAGGAAAAATCATCCAGAGAACGTCTCTGAAATTGGTAATCTAGACGAAGCTTAAAGAATGGCAAAACTATTTTTTTCAAAATTACAAAAAAAAAAAGAAAAAGAAAAAGAAAGGAAATGTTCAAAAGAAGATTAAAATTTTTAATTTAAAAAGAAACAACAACAACAACAAATTGGTGATTATTCTAAAATTAATCCTTTTTTGGTCAACTTTAGAATTGATATTAGTATTCTTTTCTTTCGTGTCTGGATATATCTGATGGTGACTCCCAATTAATTATCTTAATAATTTTCGAACAAAAGGAAAAAAAATAAGAGAAAGTGGCAAGAATTCGATAATCTAATCGCCAGAATTTGCGCGTATCATTTTTAACTAAATATAACATTCATGTGAGTCGTGTCATTTCATGGGTATAATTGCTTTTTGCAAAGCAACTAGCAAACGTACAATTACTAACTTCAAATTTTAACAAATAAACTAATGATGGATACGATGTTGTAGGCAATATATACCACAATTCCTTTCTTCATGCGATTGTCTTCTTAAAAAAGAAAACTGTCTTAATTGGGTCAAATGTGAAACTTGTGTTCTTGTAAACCTTCGGGCCTTCGGCCCATATTAATTTTCCATTTAGCTCATCCACATGAATTGGTTAAACGAACCAAACGAACCAATTCTGAAATTGGGATGACAATAATGGCATAAAGTATGCAAGACATATACTAACGAGGACCACAAAACAGATACATTGAACACTAAAAATTGCAAGGACGAATAGGTAGAGACAGGTTCAGTGATTATGGTCTTGATATGGGTTTCTTGTCTCCTTTTTTTTTCTTTGTCAAAACATTTTACAGACAACTTGTCTTGTTCCATATTGGTTTGGTTCCATCCTCAAGGTATTTCTCTCTCTCTTATATATATATGGCTTTGCATCTAATCCCCAAAATGCAACAAGTAATGAAGATGGTGAAATGCAAGAAGCTCAAGCAACGTAGTCGCAAGGGAAAAAAGGAGAAAACTTGTATACAAAGAAACCTCGGCATCCTTCGTAAGATTGTACCAGGCTGTGAAGAGATAGAGGACGAAGAAGCCTTGTTTATCAAGTCAATTCAGCATCTTTTACTTCTCAAATCTCAGGTTAATTTACTGAGAAAGCTAGCTGATGTATATGGAGTCTAAAAGAAAGTTAAGTTCTCAAGTTGTTTTTTGCATTATAACTTAAGATCAAGCAAGAGAGTAACATAAGAAACAGAGGAGGGGATAAATAAAAACATGACAAGAAATGTAAAAGGATGAACAAGAAGATGAAAGATTTAGTTTTTGTTGTAGAAAGTGAGATCGTAGTTTGACGTAATGAGGAAGAAGAGAGAGTGAGCATATGTTGAATCGTTGTGACCCATGTTTTGTAACGACTGTAATCATCTGCCATGTCTAGCTTAAAAGCTCCTCTGTTCGTTTTTACCACAATGAGATAACATGTGTCTTCTATGTTGTTGTCTTCACTATCTGAATCTTTGTAAAGTTCCACATGAACATTTGTCACAATACCTTAACCACACAACAAAAACAAAACACTTAATAGCTTGTAGGTTACGTAAAGCTAAAACAGAGAAGGTAGCGACATACTTTCTTTCTTAGTCCTCAGTAGGTTATGTTTCTTCATTTTAAGAATCACCTAAACCAAGATAATCTATTAGTAGATGTAATTAGTTTAAAGCGTAATGAGTAATTAGAGCCACGTTTAGACCTGTCCGTCTTTGTTTAAGACCATAGATACTGTTCTAACCTTGAAATCCCCTGTTTCAATCCAAAGATCTCTATAAGTTTCTCTCCAAAACAGAGGAGTTAAACAAGAAGAGGATTTTACACATACCATCTGGTGTCTCAACGAAGAGATCAGTTCCCTTAGCAAGAAGACATACGTTCTTGTCGAATTCAGGAGGCAAATAAGAAGAGTCTTCAATAGGCAACACAGGAGCAGATCCGTTTAATCTATTAATCTTGCAACCTCTTCTTGCTTCTAAGAGCAGATCCGTTTAATCTATTAATCTTGCAACCTCTTCTTGCTTCTAATGTTGCAGCACCTCTTAATGCTTATATACAAAACACCAATGTCTCAGAAACAGAACACTCTTGTAGAAACAAAACAAAATAACTCTTACAAGTTGTAGCTGAGGCAGTGAGAGTTAGTATCTCACTAACACTTGTTCCAGTCATGGCTGAACCAATCATTGTACTAAGCTGATCTCTTGTTGCTCCCATTGTCTCTGCCATCTGAGCACAATGTGCTGCTACTACAGCTGCAGCAGATGCAACAGCAGTTTCTCTCGTGCTAGGTCGACCGTTTCCGGTATCTTTTCCAGCGTTCTCGGTAGCTACAGAGGCTAGAGCAGCGGCTAAACCAGCTAAGGATACGGCGGCGTGGACTTCAGCTCTCCGTAGCCTTACTTCTTCTTTTCGTTTAGCTTTTATCTCTTTCCACCATTTCTTTATAGATGGCGTAATCTTCCATGGAAGTTTCTACAATATTAATTTGATTTAGGAAAACAAAAAGAGTTGTTTTGAAAATCAAAACAAAACCAAATGGTTAAAAGGGTTTCTACAAGTTTCTTGCGGAAAAAGCCTTCGTAGCTCAATTCTGGGTGCATTGCTTGTTGCATCCATATCCATGACTGTTCACATCACTCAACAAAACATATGATTATTTTTATCATTAAACCTTAAAACTATACATGTACATATATATGCCTAACTGTTACTGTTAATTATGTAAAATAAGTTATTTTTTGACCTTAACATCATTTGTTTTCCACGAAGGCATAGAGGGCTTAAAATCTGGATCGTCCATCTTCAAGCTCTTATCCATCATCTACTTTCTCAAATATGTTAAACCCTAACAAACACAATTAAGTTCACTAATAAACAAAAAGGAAAAAATCTCTATTACTTACAGCGCAAGAAACAGGACTCGAGTCGCCTTGAAATTTGGAGATAGATGTTTCGACCGGAACAATAGAACGATCATAGAGGATATGATCGGGTTGAAGCGATTGAACAGCAAAATTACACCATTCTCGAGACAAAAAGTCCATAGTGTCTGGATGTGCCTCTGAAGGCGATGGATTATGGTCTATTGTTGTTGATGCTAATGATTGTTCCATCTTGTGGATTCAAGATTGTGACTTTGAGAATTTGTTTGTTTGAATCAAATATTTATGTTATGGTATTAAAGATAAAACGACTAATTAATTTATATTATATTTTTTGTGTGGGTTCTATTATTTTTAAAAAAGGTTCGATGGGGAGCATCATTTCCATGGGTGGGAATGATTTGGGCCATCATCAAAGTGATTATCGTTAGACACATCTTTCTTTTAATATCTAAAAGGATATGAAAGTGCCAGTCTCAACTTTATGTCCAATTAATGTGAATTAGGTATCTGTAATAATGTCGATTTATCATTAGTAAATCACTTTATGTCCAATTAATGTGAATTAGGTATCTGTAATAATGTCGATTTATCATTAGTAAATCTTTTTCATTTTATTGGTTATTAGTACTCATTGTATTGCATAATTTAGTAAGTAAAAAAAAAAAAGTTGACTACAAAATTCTAGTAGTTAAGCAGATAAAGATATAGACAATGCTTACATGATTATGAATTATGTGTTGTTGTTGGACTAGTAGTTAAGCAGATAAAGATATAGACAATGCTTACATGATTATGAATTATGTGTTGTTGTTGGATAATGGAAAAGATTAAAAGATTTCAATTTGATTTGATGTGATGTAAATTTAAGCTAACCATAATAACTAATGATTATATTGTAGAAATGAATAGATGCTAACTTTGTTTTTTTTTTGTTTTGTCATGAATAGATGCTAACTTTGTTATAACACCATTCTAGAAGCAAAATTATTGACAACATTGAATTGGACCCTCTTGCATATCTTCTTTTATCTATCTTTAAATTGAAACCATAAGTTCTAGCTAAGCACAACAGATATTTTAATACTATAATATTTGAGCCTCTTTGATACTTTTTTCACTCATTCATAAGTGAATTATATCTGAATTTTTATTTCTTATGTATTTGATGTGCTGAACTCAAATGTCTTTTAGAAAACAAAACTAATATTCTAAATTTAAAGATCATAGATCTAAAAGAGCAAATGTAGTCATAAACAGCATAAGGACATTGTATAGATAAATAAGAAGCATAATCATGCACAAGCATGCAATGGAGTTAGACTCTTAGCTTTAATCAAAGATACTTTTAACTAATTAATCATTTATTAGGCTACATTACATACTTTGTTTAATTATAATCATTCCTTAATAAACTTTTAAGTATTGTTAAATTGTGTTGCTTATGAGATCAGAGATGGATCATTAAAGATGTTATGATTTAAACATGTTACTCTTCACTTTATATTTAGTGCCAACTGCTAAAAGATTTTTTTAATATGTGTGTTTTTTTTAATATGTGTGTGCCGACAGAAAGAGAATATAGTTAATTTTTCTTTTAAAAGGCTATGAAAAGGTTAGAAGATTAGTTCTAAGTTAAGTATAAGAAGGTGTTGTCAGTTTCATTTAGAGTCAATGAATCTAACCATCTGATCCTAAATCACTCGAGTACTCTTGAGCTAACATAGGCTTTTTTAAAAAAATAAAAATTTCCTTTAATTTTATTAATACCAAAACATCATATGACCTCAAGTCTTAATCTAATACATTAGTGATCCTTCCTCGCGCTTCACATTTAGGTCCACTATAAAGAGAACAGCAACGTATATAGGCCCAATTTAAAACATCAATTCAGCCCATTCTAAGCCCAATGAGTTAGTCACTATTGAAAATTTTCATTGAGCATTCTATCGAATTTAAGTTGGGATTACACTACAACACTACTACAACACATCATACAGATTGTAACAAGGCTGATCCTATATCTATAACCGTCCAAGAAATTTTCAGTAAATTAGTCAACTCACTAGATTTTCTAATGGATAAGTATCGTTTTGACTAGTGGAATGGGAGTAATTAGATTATTTCGCAAGAATTAATGTACGATACGAACAAGTAACTTCTTTTAAATGAAAACCATTAGACGAGTACAATGATTAGTGAAGTTGCATATTATTTTTTTTCACTTTATAGATCAATTACATTAGGTAAAACAGTAACCTTTCAGTACGTACTGTAAATTGTTGCAAATCAATATTCATGAGAGTCTTAAAAGTTACAATACGTAATTAACCCAAAGTGTTCAGACAATTTATTCCGATTTTTGTTTTCTGTACGTAAAAGGCAGTTAAAGTAGTAATAACCATTAAATTCCCGTATTTTATTTAGTTTGGGGGACTCGAAGTTTGTTAAACAATAAGATAGTGTTATTAATATGTACATGAACAGATGGGCTAGCATCGAAATCATTAGCTACACTTCATATGCACATGCATGCACATTTATCTGTTCCTACGATCCTTAGTCAAGTCTCTTGTGACTGATTCAACGGCTACGACGGTTCGCATAACGTCAACTTGCGCTTGGAGATAGACAATGTAATCAAGTGTCTCTCTTATCAAATAATCTTTGTTCTCTATTAACTCACCTCCCGGTACAAGACTCTTAAGCACCTCCGTACGTTTTCTAATTCTCACCCCATTTTTGCCACTTCGGGTGATGATACAACGCTTCTTCAACCGATTTCGAGCTTTCTTTAGAATTCTACGAGCCACTGGTTTGTTAGTTATCTTGTTTACTCTCCTTGAGATGAGAGCACGGCTCCATACAGTAGAGCCGTTTCTAGCAGCTGCCATGGCTAAGTCCGATGATAGTCTTATTGCATTTTTCCTCTCGGTTACTTTCAAAGGATGTTCAAGAGATGAATCTATCATGTTGAGTGTTGTTATCCATTTCTTGATAAATGCTTGCTTAACCATGTTATATGTTTTCATGTCCTAACAAATAAATACCATAAAATGTATTAAAAACAAATATATAATTGCACATATATAGAGTTTTAGTAGCTAAAGAAGAAGATGTGGATGAATCAACTTACTTCTATGTTTAGATATCCAGGTAGATCGATTAAACCCTATAAAGAAATGAGAGAGGGAGAGAGATTTAGAGTGATCGATCAAGAAGAGAATAAATAGAAGAAATGAGAGTGTGAAGGGCATTTATTAGATCAACAAAGGAAAAGAAGTGAAATTTAGAAGAGTGGGGCTATAGATGAAGAGAAAAGAGACAGAGCACATGGATGCACATGGCTCAACATACCCCACTTTTGAAGAGAAAAGAGACAGAGCACATGGATGCACATGGCTCAACATACCCCACTTTCTTCTCCAACCCTAAATAGACCGTGTTTATGCTCATCATTAATTATTTAAGCTTCAATTATTTCGGTTCATTTTTCTACAAAATCGTTTTTCCTTATCTTATAGTCAATTCATTAACCCATAAAATGGTAGGTTGTTCTATTATTGGACTTTCATAATTTATGATTTGATCAAATATGTCATGACAAATTTCACCAACTTAGGAAAGTAGATCACCTTGTGTAATTATTAGAAAAAATATTAACTTTGATTTTACAAAGTTGTGGTCTTGGACATAAGTTAATCAAGTATGGCATGCACATGAGAAAAACTTAGAATAAAAACATGAATTACAACTTTAGATTGAATTATTTATGAGATTTACCAAAAAGTTGAACCATGTTTTTACGGATAATCATATATTAAAGGGTCGACAATATATTCCCACCCAAAGTATCGCCTATAATGAATTATACACCCGAAGTATTGACCTATATATAAACCCACCTAAATCGTAACTTAAATATACGGAAGATCATGTGGTGAACTAGCCAAGACTTTTTATGCAATTAATGGACCTATTTTCCGGGAAACAGAAGATCATGTGGTGAACTAGCCAAGACTTTTTATGCAATTAATGGACCTATTTTCCGGGAAACATGATTCAATTCAAGTACGTGTCAAAACATTTCACATGGCTTTGATTTATATTAAATTTGATCAAATTGACTTCAACAATTTAGATCATTTTTTTCAGTTGGTGTATACAAGATATCTGATATTCCACCCACTTGTTTATACGGTCTAGCATTAGGAAGATATATTGTTTAACAAGTATATATTCGATGATTAGTAATATTACTACACGATGATAACATGATTACAAATCCCACTTACCAGCATTATATGTAGACTTGGTGTTTTATGTCTAATTGTGACTGCAAACGAAAATGATTTGGAACTATGTAGCATCCTAAATCACTAAAATCTTTTTATTTATTTTAATGATTTCTCCTTAATCAACTTTATTTATTTGTTTCTTTTATAACTAAAGATTATGAATATATAGGTATATATATCGTTTTGATGAAGAAATCCAAGTATAATTTTCTTTTTTGATGAAGAAATTTCTCTTAACGTAAATGAATACCTGATTCTTAGAATATAAAAACAAAATATTGAAGAAACAATTATAGAGACTGCCATTTCCGTCTCCTAAATTTATGGAGACTGTCATTTCAAAAATTTTGTGAACAGTAATGCCAAAGACACCCAAATACGCGCGTGCCACTGTTCACGTGAAAAGACCAGCGTGCCCCTGAATTAAAACATTTCCCTCTGATTAAAACGGTTCGTTTTGACCTGGTAAAATTGTAATTATCTGTAATTTCAGGGACACGCTGGTCTGTTTTTTTTTTTTTGGCTGAAAGCTTAGTCCCTTTTGTTTCGATATGTAAAGGGTTTTGTCGAAAACAGACTTAAGACAGTATAACAATTAAGGGTTTTGTCGAAAACAGACTTAAGACAGTATAACAATTTTGTATTTTAAATGTTTACACACACACACACAAAATCTAGATGACTTAACCAAACTATCATAAATATTATTTTTTATTTAAAATTTACATAGAAATGTGAGAACCTTTTTATAATGAAACAAAACTAAAACTCTAACACAAAAAATATAGAAACAATTATAGAGACTCTCATTTCCGTCCCCCAATTTTATGGATATTGCCATTTCAAAATTTTGTGAACAGTAATGCCATAAACGGAAATGAAACACGTGTGCCACTGTCTACGAAAAAGATCAGCGTGCCCCTGAATTAAAACATTTTCGTCTCCGAATTATTAAAACGGACCGTTTTGACCTGGTAAAATTGTAATTATCTGTAATTTCAGGGACTCGATGGTCTGTTTGTCTGTCTATAACACGCATGTTTTATGTCTGTCTATGGCAATTTTAAAAGATATCTTCAAAAATGTCGGCAATTTTAAAAGATATCTTCAAAAATGTCAATTTCATAAGGTTTGTTAATAGACAATATTCTCAAAAATATATTGAACATATGGAGTTTAATACATTTGATTTATATCACACAACTATGTAGTACAATTCAAAATACCCATAGTTGATAAAATATTAAGTTGGTCATGTTAGATATATCTCAATAAATGAAACTGATGACTCAAGATTCCCACCATCTTCTTTGTTCAATCTTTGTTCAAAATGAAAGGTTCAAAGCACCAACCTTAAACATTTTAAAGACAACAATCTTGCATACGGTCGGACACATCAATATAGAAACAAAAATTCTAAATTAGAAAACTTTCTTGCAATAGAAATTGAGCCACAGAACACCACATGTAATTCAAAAAATCTGTTTATAAATCAAAAGAGTAAAAGTCGCTTTAATAAGTAATTCAAAAAATCTGTTTATAAATCAAAAGAGTAAAAGTCGCTTTAATAAGTACTGTGAGTCCTCTTTTTCCAAAAGTATGGACGAGACTGACATGGAATCTACGGCTGAGATTCATCGGGCAAAAAAAGACTAATGACCGACCAGTATTACACCAAGTGGGATGTTTTTATTTGTTTTTTTAAGTATAAACGACAAAATGAATAGCAGAACACAGAACCTTAAAACACACTCGATTAAATCTCTCACTCAGAAGCACTGGTGTTAAAGCTCAATGAAGAGTCGCCATGGTTGACCCATTAACCAAACATTAAAAAAAAAAAAAATCCAACTTTTGTTCACTACTCATCATAGTTCCAATCCAACGCCTGTGGTTTCAATCGGCGGTTCTGATTCGCTATCTCTGATATATAGGTCAGTTTTTTCCTTTCAATTTTCTCGTTCTCGTTGATTTGGTTTTTTAAGTAGTCACCGAGAGAGTTCTATAGGTTGTCTCCGGCGTGGGTTTTGGTTTTAAGATTTAGTTACTTGAATTTAGGGTTTTTTTTG
>CM071721.1:20910438-20921398 GCA_036630335.1 Physaria fendleri | reverse complement strand
TATGTAATTTACAGTCAGGAGATATGCTCTCTACAGCTTGTGGGTCTCCATGTTACATAGCACCAGAGGTAACTAAAACATTAAGCATAATTACTTCTTATAATGTTTTCAAAATCTCTAAAGCTGAGTGATACTGTTAAATTTGAAAACAGTTGATAATGAACAAAGGATACTCAGGAGCAGCAGTAGATGTATGGTCTTGTGGAGTGATTCTATTTGAATTGCTTGCTGGTTATCCACCATTTGATGATCATACACTTCCACTTTTGTATAAGAAGATACTTAGAGCAGATTATAAGTTCCCACTTGGATTCACTGGAGACCAAAAGAGACTAATATTTAACATACTTGATCCTAATCCTCTAAGGGTATATAACAAGAAAGAGTCTTCATATATACACATTCTTGTTTCTCAATCTTTGAATCCTAAAATTAAGTGAAAGTGTTTTGTTTCAGCGTATTACTACAGCTGAAATTATCACCAAAGATTCTTGGTTCAAGATAGGTTATGTAACTGCTTATCATCAAGTTTCAGACCCAATTAAGGTAAGTCAATAGCTTTCAGTTTTATGTACTTATCAAATCTATCAAGTTTCAGACCCAATTAAGGTAAGTCAATAGCTTTCAGTTTTATGTACTTATCAAATCTATATATATAACTTATCTGAATTGGATCTTGTAGGAAAATGGTGTGGAGATAAATGCTGCAACTGCATCTTCAAACTTCATAAATGCTTTTCAGATAATAGCAATGTCTAGTGATCTAGATTTGTCAGGTCTTTTCGAAGAACATGTAAAAGACTTTTAAAAAACTATTTTGATCTTTAAACTCATTTAACAAAAGAGAGTTAAAAGATTGAAGCTTTTACTTATTGTTGTTATGAATTCAGGAGGATAAGCGATTTAAAACAAGAATAGGGTCCAAAAACACAGCACAAGAAACAATCAAGAAAATTGAAATTGAAAACAAGAATAGGGTCCAAAAACACAGCACAAGAAACAATCAAGAAAATTGAAGCTGCAGCAACTGATGTTAGCTTATCAGTTGAAAGAATAAAGCACTTTAAGGTATTGATCACTTACTTCTAGATTCTTCTATAGATCAACTCTAGTTAAAGATCTCATATTTTGTTGTTGTTTGATTAACAGGTAAAGATTCAGCCGAAAGAGATAAGATCAAGATCTTCTTATGACTTATTATCAGCAGAAGTGATTGAGGTGACTCCGACAAATTGTGTAATAGAAATATCAAAATCTGCAGGCGAGTTAAGACTATATAATGAGGTAAATTTTAAAAAAAAACTACTAAAACTCATCTAAGATAATGATCTTTATAGATTCATCTGATGATATGAGTTGGTTTCTTTAACTTGACAGTTTTGCCAGAGCTTATCAAGCTTACTAACAGCAGAAGTAAGCTAAGAGAGCCATAGATTCTCAGGTCACAATGTTGTGACAGATGGTAAAATGAGGAAGCAAATATAGAAGATTCAAGTTGCAGCGAGAAGAAGATAATTAAGAGAAGAGATCCAAATTATAAATGCTTGTATTGGTTGATCTCAAAGGCTTCCAGGTGTAAAACTCAACTATTTATAAAAAGATTGAATTTAAGTGAGAACAAACTATGGGCCCAGCCCATAAACCTAAGTTCGGCCCAATAAGCGAGACAAAAAATAGTAAATACCACATTTACCCTCGAAACCCAACGACTCTTTTAGTTATAACTTAGAACAATCACAAGCTCCGTTCATTATCCCATTCACCAACAATGTTGCCTGTAACTGTAGCTCTCCTCCGCCACCGTCTCCGGCACTTGCACCACCGCATTAGGTTTAACTCCAGCACTGCTTCTTCTCCTCTTGACTCTTTCCATTTACCACTCAACCACCCTACTTACTTAATTTGGTCAGCCAACACTTCACTCGGCAAAACCCTCGTCTCTACCGGAATCGCCGCTTCATTCCTCCTCCGAAAACCTTCTTCTTCCGCCAGAAAACTCGTCTATTTAAAACCTATTCAAACTGGCTTCCCTTCCGATTCCGATTCTCGTTTCGTCTTCTCCAAACTCGATTCACTCTCTTTCCGTCGTGAAATCCCTCTTTCAATCTCCAACTATGTTCTACATTCTTCACTCCCAGCCGCAGAGTCTATGGGAGTTAATGTTGAACTTAGTGAGAGTGGGATGTGTGATTTGAACAACAATCACAAGCTCCGTTCATTATCCCATTCACCAACAATGTTGCCTGTAACTGTAGCTCTCCTCCGCCACCGTCTCCGGCACTTGCACCACCGCATTAGGTTTAACTCCAGCACTGCTTCTTCTCCTCTTGACTCTTTCCATTTACCACTCAACCACCCTACTTACTTAATTTGGTCAGCCAACACTTCACTCGGCAAAACCCTCGTCTCTACCGGAATCGCCGCTTCATTCCTCCTCCGAAAACCTTCTTCTTCCGCCAGAAAACTCGTCTATTTAAAACCTATTCAAACTGGCTTCCCTTCCGATTCCGATTCTCGTTTCGTCTTCTCCAAACTCGATTCACTCTCTTTCCGTCGTGAAATCCCTCTTTCAATCTCCAACTATGTTCTACATTCTTCACTCCCAGCCGCAGAGTCTATGGGAGTTAATGTTGAACTTAGTGAGAGTGGGATGTGTGATTTGAACTTCCGGGAGGAGAAGACGGTTACCGACGCGTCGGAACTTCTGTGCAAGACTCTGTATGCTTGGGAGGCAGCTATATCTCCGCATTTAGCTGCGGAGAAGGAAAATGCAAAGGTTGAGGACTCTGTTGTGTTGCGAATGTTGGAAAGGTGTTTGAAAGAAGAGATGGAGTGTGGAGGCGAGAAATTGGATTTACTATGTTTGCTGGAGACTGCTGGTGGAGTTGCTAGTCCTGGACCATCGGGAACTCTGCAGTGCGACCTCTACAGGTAACACTTATCTTCTACTTGGCATGCCTGGAAAAATGTTTAGAGAGCGAATTTGATTTATCCTGACTCATTGATTGATTTGAAAAATGTTTAGAGAGCGAATTTGATTTATCCTGACTCATTGATTGATTTGTATTATATATCTCTGGAATTAGGCCTTTTAGATTGCCTGGAATTCTCGTCGGAGATGGTAGGCTTGGTGGTATCTCTGGGACTATTGCAGCGTATGAAAGTTTAAAACTTCGCGGATATGACGTTGTTGCTATTGTTTTTGAAGATCATGGACTTATTAATGAAATTCCATTAACGTCATATCTAAGGAATAGGTAATTTTATGTATAGCTTTTACTTGTTTATGTGACTTTGATTGGTTCATGTGTTCTTTCATTAGAAGCTCATAGCTTACTTTCCGTGTTTGAACACCTGTGGTTGGTAGGGTGCCGGTGCTTGTGCTTCCGCCTATTCCTAAGGACCCTTCAGATGATCTTATGGAATGGTTTCTCGAATCTGATTCTGTATTTAAAGATTTGAAAGAGCGAATGATGTTAGCTTATTTGGAGAGATTAGAAAGATTAAACAGCATGGCCAAACAAGCAAGAGAGGTTTTCTGGTGGCCATTTACTCAGCATAAACTTGTGCCCGAAGAAACTGTGACGGTTATAGACTCCCGACATGGTGAAAATTTTGCAATATTTACTCAGCATAAACTTGTGCCCGAAGAAACTGTGACGGTTATAGACTCCCGACATGGTGAAAATTTTGCAATATATAAGGTTTGTATGAGAACATCTTAATCTATTTTGACATGACCACATTTTTTCTCTTTTGTGTGGTTAGTACGGTCATAAACAATCTGGTTACCTTAAGGCAGGGACGCTATTGTTTTCATATTTGTCCATGTATTAGTTGATGTAACTAATGGAACTTTCTTCTGTCATCATTGTTAGGCTTCCGATAACAGTACTCTTACCCAGCAATTTGATGCATGTGCAAGCTGGTGGACACAGGGGTTAGGCTTCCGATAACAGTACTCTTACCCAGCAATTTGATGCATGTGCAAGCTGGTGGACACAGGGGCCAGATCCTGCTTTTCAGGTCATCTGTGCCCATTATATCCCACTTTTATGACAAATATTAGTTCTGTGCGCATTATTATGTTGTAAACTATTATGTTATCTCTCTGTAACGAATCTTATGGAATTTATTTTGAACTTTGTTTAGGCTGTTTCAGGCTGAGCTTGCTAGAGAAATGGGTTACACTGCTGCTAGGTTTGGGCATGTTATGTTCCCTGAGAATGTATATGAACCTGCCTTGAAATGCGCTGAGCTCTTATTAGATGGAGTGGGAAAAGGTTTCTAAACTTGTTCCATTACATTGTTTCTATTTTGAATCATCAGGTGATGGCTAATTAGTTTCTGCATGCAGGCTGGGCTTCTCGAGTATATTTCTCGGATAATGGATCCACAGCAATTGAAATTGCCCTGAAGATGGCATTTCGTAAGTTTTGTGTTGATCATGATTTTTGCGCGGCTACAGAAGGGAAAGAGCATATTGTAGTTAAGGTACAATCATCTTGCTGATCATGATTTTTGCGCGGCTACAGAAGGGAAAGAGCATATTGTAGTTAAGGTACAATCATCTTGCCAATGCTCAAGGATACTTACATACTTGTATGATATGTATCTGTTATTCAACATTGTTGTCCACTTTACTGTTTACTAGGATGCTAGTGTTGTCCTTTTCTGGCAGATCTTGTGTCTGTTATTCAACATTGTTGTCCACTTTACTGTTTACTAGGATGCTAGTGTTGTCCTTTTCTGGCAGATCTTGTGCTTCCTTATGCAATATCTTCATTTATTTATTTTCATCGTTTGCGTTAAGTTTCTATTGTGAAAATTGATGTGTGCTCTATATTATTAGGTCCTAGCTCTTCGGGGGTCTTACCATGGGGATACTTTAGGAGCGATGGAAGCACAAGCACCATCCCCTTATACAGGCTTTCTTCAGCAGCCGTGGTATGGTATTTTTCTTTTGTATGTTATGATTCTATTTGACTATTCCTGTAGAATTTTGTTTCCAAGATTTATATTCTCAGTTAAGCATTTTTTGATTGTTTGTTTCTCCTGCGCCAATGTGGGATGGATCATAACTATATGTTTATCCTCAGTTAGGCCATTGAATAGATTCATATCTATTTTGATTGTAGGTATACTGGAAGAGGCCTGTTTCTGGATCCTCCTACAGTCTTTCTGTCCATGGGAGCCTGGAATATCTCCCTCCCTGGAAGTTTTCCTGAAATCTCTTCAGAAGAATATGGAAGTATGTAACATCATTTACCCTTTTTGCTACCCCCCAATACATTTCCTTTATTTGTATGATTTAACATTCCCAAACTCTTACAGCCTTCACCACCCGTGATTGATCATGATTTTTGCGCGGCTACAGAAGGGAAAGAGCATATTGTAGTTAAGGTACAATCATCTTGCTAATGTTCAAGGATACTTACATACTTGTATGATTTGTATCTGTTATTCAACATTGTTGTCCACTTTACTGTTTACTAGGATGCTAGTGTTGTCCTTTTCTGGCAGATCTTGTGTTTCCATATGCAATATCTTCATTTATTTATTTTCATTGTTTGCGTCAAGTTTCTATTGTGAAAATTGATGTGTGCTCTATATTAGGTCCTAGCTCTTCGGGGGTCTTACCATGGGGATACTTTAGGAGCGATGGAAGCACAAGCACCATCCCCTTATACAGGCTTTCTTCAGCAGCCGTGGTATGGTATTTTTCTTTTGTATGTTATGATTCTATTTGACTATTCCTGTAGAATTTTGTTTCCAAGATTTATATTCTCAGTTAAGCATTTTTTTGATTGTTTGTGTCTCCTGCACCAATGTGGAATGGATCATAACTATATGTTTATCCTCAGTTAGGCCATTAAATAGGTTAATATCTATTTTGATTGTAGGTATACTGGAAGAGGCCTGTTTCTGGATCCTCCTACAGTCTTTCTGTCCATGGGAGCCTGGAATATCTCCCTCCCTGGAAGTTTTCCTGAAATCTCTCCAGAAGAATATGGAAGTATGTAACATCATTTACCCTTTTTGCTACCCTCCAATACATTTCCTTTATTTGTATGATTTAACATTCCCAAACTCTTACAGCCTTCACCACCCGTGATCGATTTCTTGATGCAAACTAGTCTGTCATTTAAGTTGGCGATTTTATTTGCAGTAATTCATGGTGCTGGGGGAATGCACATGGTTGATCCGCTTTTCCAACGAGTTCTTGTTAAGGAATGCCGGAATAGGAAAATTCCAGTCATTTTCGATGAAGTGTTCACAGGATTCTGGCGTCTTGGAGTTGAGGTAGTAATTTATCTCATATGTTGATATAAATCTATTATACATTCCTTTCACATTTTGCTAAAAATTTACCATAACTTTACCAAGACTGCTGCTGAACTCCTCGGCTGCAAACCGGACATAGCATGCTTTGCCAAATTGTTAACTGCTGGGATGGTCCCTCTGGCTGTTACTCTTGCCACAGATGCTGTATTCAATTCGTTCTCTGGAGATTCCAAGGTAAAGCAAAAGTCATCTTCATGAAATTTCTGATTCCACTTGAAGCCATCTAATGTTCCCTACTGATTATAGCTTAAAGCCTTGCTTCATGGCCACTCATACTCAGCTCATGCCATGGGTTGTGCAACAGCTGCCAAAGCCATCCAATGGTTCAAAGACCCAGAGACTAATTGTAACATCACATCACAAGAAAGAACCTTAAGAGAGGTACACGGGCGTCTTGGAGTTGAGGTAGTAATTTATCTCATATGTTGATATAAATCTATTATACATTCCTTTCACATTTTGCTAAAAATTTACCATAACTTTACCAAGACTGCTGCTGAACTCCTCGGCTGCAAACCGGACATAGCATGCTTTGCCAAATTGTTAACTGCTGGGATGGTCCCTCTGGCTGTTACTCTTGCCACAGATGCTGTATTCAATTCGTTCTCTGGAGATTCCAAGGTAAAGCAAAAGTCATCTTCATGAAATTTCTGATTCCACTTGAAGCCATCTAATGTTCCCTACTGATTATAGCTTAAAGCCTTGCTTCATGGCCACTCATACTCAGCTCATGCCATGGGTTGTGCAACAGCTGCCAAAGCCATCCAATGGTTCAAAGACCCAGAGACTAATTGTAACATCACATCACAAGAAAGAACCTTAAGAGAGGTACACGCTCTACCTATTCATAAAACCAGTTATTTGTCTTGATGCAACAAATTAATCCATATAAATCTGCAGCTGTGGGACGAAGAACTGGTACACCAAATATCATCTCACTCGGCGGTTCAAAGGGTGGTTATATTAGGAACCTTATTCGCACTCGAACTAAAAGCAGATGCTTCCAACTCCGGGTAAAAGACCAGTGTTTTGTCTTGAATTGTGATCTTGTTTCCTCATTGTCTTGAACACAAGCTTTGGTATCCTCTCGGTAACGTCATCTATCTCATGTGTGGCCCTTGTACGTCACCGGAAATTTGCCGTAGGTTGCTCACTAAGCTCTACAAAAGGCTCGGAGAATTCAACAGAACATGAAACCCAAAAAGCCCTCTCAACTGATTTGTTGTAGTCTTGTGTATTATTGCAAAATTAGTGACTTTGGAGTCTACTGGTATGAAGAAAGATCTTTGGAATTAGTGGAAATTATTACTATTATTAATCGAACACCAAATTTTGATTCTGTTTGTATCAAGTTTGTTATTACTAAAACCATCGAGCAGAGGATCATTTACTAAAACCATCGAGCAGAGGACCATTTCCAAAAACTAACAAACAGCAAATTAAAGAACTAAAGGTAATGCAAAACCAAAAGAGGATCTAAGCTCTGAGAAAGAGCAAAAAAGTATATGGAACTGGAACAACTTGCAGTAGATTTGTCCATAAAGCTTAGTCCCTTTTTTTTTTTTTTGGCTGAAAGCTTAGTCCCTTTTGTTTCGATATGTAAAGGGTTTTGTCGAAGTTCTCTGGAGATTCCAAGGTAAAATAAAAGTCATCTTCATGAAATTTCTGGTTCCACTTGAAGCCATCTAATGTTCCCTAATGACTGTAGCTTAAAGCCTTGCTTCATGGCCACTCATACTCAGCTCATGCTATGGGTTGTGCAACAGCCGCCAAATCCATCCAATGGTTCAAAGACCCAGAGACTAATTGTAACATCACATCACAAGAAAGAACCTTAAGAGAGGTACACGCTCTGCCTATTCATAAAACCAGTTATTTGTCTTGATATAAATTAATGCATATAAATCTGCAGCTGTGGGATGAAAAACTGGTGCAACAAATATCAACTCACTCGGCGGTTCAAAGGGTGGTTGTATTAGGAACCCTATTCGCCCTCGAACTAAAAGCAGATGCTTCCAATTCCGGGTAAATGACCATAGTCATGTGTTTTGTCTTGAATTGTGATCTTGTTTCCTCATTGTCTTGAACACAAGCTTTTGTATTTTCATGTTTCAGATATGCTTCTCTGTATGCAAAGTCTCTTCTAGTAATGCTCCGGGAAGACGGAATCTTCACTCGCCCTCTCGGTAACGTCATCTATCTCATGTGTGGCCCTTGCACATCCCCTGAAATTTGCAGTAGCGGTAACGTCATCTATCTCATGTGTGGCCCTTGCACATCCCCTGAAATTTGCAGTAGGTTGCTTACTAAGCTCTACAAAAGGCTCGGAGAATTCAACAAAACATTAAACCCAAAAAGCCCTCTCAACTGATTTGTTGTAGTCTTATGTATTATTGCAAAATTAGTGACTTTTGGAGTCTACTGGTATGAAGAAAGATCTTTGGAATTAGTTTGTGGAAATTAGTACTATTATTAATCGAACACCAAATTTTGATTCTGTTTGTATCAAGTTTGTTATTATTAAACCTTAAATACTAAAACCAGCGAGCAGAGGACCATTTCCAAAAACTAACAAACAGCAAATTAAAGAACTAAAGGTAATGCAAAACCAAAAGAGGATCTAAGCTCTGAGAAAGAGCAAAAAAGTATATGGAACAACTTGCAGTAGATTTGTCCATAAAGCATAGTCCCTTTTGTTTCGATATGTAAAGGGTTTTGTCGAAAACAGACTTAAGACAGTATAACAATTCAAAAGAGCAGAGTTAATAAAATATTAAGTTGGTCATGTTAGATATCTCAATAAATGAAACTGATGACTCAAGGTTCCACCATCTTCTTTATGTTAGATATCTCAATAAATGAAACTGATGACTCAAGGTTCCACCATCTTCTTTGTTCAATCTTTGTTCAAAATGAAAGGTTCAAAGCACCAACCTTAAACTTTTTAAAGACAACAATCTTGCATACGGTCGGACACATCAATATAGAAACAAAATTTCTAAATTAGAAAACTTTCTTGCAATAGAAATTGAGCCACAGAACACCACATGTAATTCAAAAAATCTGTTTAATAAATCAAAAGAGTAAAAGTCGCTTTAATAAGTACTGTGAGTCCTCTTTTTCCAAAAGTATCGACGAGCCTGACAAGGAATCTACGGCTGAGATTCATCGGGCAAAAGACTAATGACCGACCAGTATTACTCCAAGTGGGATGTTTTTATTTGGTTTTTAAGTATAAAACGACAAAAAGAATAGCAGAACACAGAACCTTAAAACACACTTGATTAAATCTCTCACTCAGAAGCACTTGTGTTAAAGCTCAATGAAGAGTCGCCATGGTTGACCCCATTAACCCAAATTAATCATCAAAATCAAATTTTGTTCACTACTCATCAATAGCCCCAATCCAACGCCTTTGGTTTTAATTTTTAATCGGCGGTTCTGATTTTGCTTTCTCCGATATGTAGGTGAGTCTTTTTTATTTTTCAATTTTCGTTGATTTGGTTTCTGTAAGTAGTCACCGAGAGAGCTCTATAGGTTGTCTCTGCCGTGGGTTTTGGATTTGAGATTTAGTCACTTGGGTTTAGGGGGTTTTGTTGGTTTATTCTCGAGGATGTTTTTTTTGGTGGGTTCTGATTTATGGACTTTTGTGCGTTTCAAGATTTTATTTGTTTGTGAACTGCAGATCTACGAAAATTAGGATTTTTTATTGTTGGGCTGAAGAATGCAGAGGTAGGTGATGATGGATAGAGGTAATAATAATATGAATAGAGCCAAGAGAAAGTTTGGATGGGAACGATGATGATCAGCCTGAACGAAAACGCCCTGCTCTTGCTAGGTAATTTGTATCTTCCTCCAAGAAATTTTTCCCCAACTTAAAGTTTCTGACTTTGTGGATGTTTCATGGTCATCTCAGTGTGATTGTGGAAGCTCTGAGATGTTTCATGGTCATCTCAGTGTGATTGTGGAAGCTCTGAAAGTAGACAGTTTGCAGAAGCTTTGCTCGTCTTTGGAACCTATTCTCCGTCGAGTTGTAAGTTGTTTAACTTTTCTTACTCTTGTTGTGAAGCTTAATCTTTGCCTGCTTTTTGTTGTTGTGACTGTTATAATTATCTCCTGTTGATCTTTATTTGTACGTGGGAGTTGTATGTTATATAGGCTTTGCTTAGAAGTTATCTATCCTTTGGTTTTAAGACTTGATTTTGGATTGTTCTGAGCAGGTCAGCGAGGAAGTGGAACGTGCTTTGGCAAAACTAGGCCCTCCTAGGCTTACTGGAAGGTAATAATCAGAATCTCTTATGATCTATATTATTGGCTCTCGGTGTTATCGGTTTCGTGAGATTTATTATTACTATATGCAGTTCTGGATCTTCTCCAAAGCGAATTGAAGGTCCAGATGGCCGGAACTTAAGGTTGCACTTCAAATCTAGGTTATCGCTCCCCTTATTCACTGGGGGAAAGGTAGAAGGAGAACAAGGTGCTGCAATTCATGTTGTCTTGATTGATGCAAACACTGGGCGTGCCGTGGTATATGGTCCAGAGGCTTCCGCAAAGCTTCAGGTTGTTGTGCTTGAGGGTGACTTTAACAATGAAGATGATGAAGGCTGGACACAGG
>CM071721.1:20897253-20907936 GCA_036630335.1 Physaria fendleri | reverse complement strand
TCCAAGAAAAAAAATCAAAAGACTATCAACGGTATGTGATATAATTTGGAAGGCTTGGCTTGAGACTGGTAGTAATGTTGAAATAGTTCAAAGTCCTAATCGACTTTTCTTGGTTTTTCAACAAATGAACTGCAATGGTATGAGGCCAAAGCTCATGCGTACCTAGTCAGGTGGCTCTGGGAAATTATACATCGACCACTTAGCAGTTTTTACTTTGTCTTCCTTGTCGAATCTAGTCGCCAAACACTTTGTCTTCAGGACCTTTTCGGTGTTTTCTTGGGAATTTGCGATTTCTTTGAGCAACACCGCAATGGTCCATGACACTAAGTAACCCACGTCTCACATGTAATGCAAGAATGGGTCTATAATGCCCGAACATGGCAAATTTACAGCCAGAACGACAGTGAGGTCCCGAAGTCAAAATCACTTAAACATATATTAAGCTGAATATTTTCTAAGTCTTTTTTTAAGTATGTTGTGATTTACTTCAAATTTAATGCGGAAACATTTGAATCAATTGGGTATATTATACAAGGTTGTGACTATATGAATCATATTGATAATCCCAATGAAGCTGAAACTTTTGCACTCAAAAAAAGCAACACAACTATAATCCTTAGGATATACAGACATTCTCTTCCTAGGAACCTCTCAAACGATCTATCCGGCTCGAATTCTCCAAGAATTATCTTCAAACGATCTATCCGGCTCGAATTCTCCAAGAATTATCTAAAAGAACATCGGACCATTGTACCCACCCGCTGACAACCATTGAAGAGATCTATTATCTTGTCAGAACAAAAGACCTTTGTTATGACTTCAGATACATTTCTAGACAAGATAATAGGCAAGCGGACAGTCTCGCTAAACAAACAAGATGTGCTGGGACACAATCTACAATCCAGTGGCTTTACCCTTGGGAACCTTTGACGGTAAAAAAATGAGATGTAAATGCGATTGCGAGTGAAGAAGACGCGCAGTGGCGGTGGGCACAAGGAATCTGTGGACGAGGAAGAAGCATATGCCCAATATTCAATAATGCTAATATGCCATCTGGGAGAAACATATTCTTCTTTTAAATTAAAATATGACGTAACGAAAATAAATAAAAATAAATTTCGTTAATTAAAAAAAAAATTAAACAGGGAAGAAAGCGTCACATGGACATCGCATCTTCTAGTTTCTACCTATTTCCTAAAAATTCCCAGAAAACACAGATTTTTCTATTCTCTTCTAGTTTCTACCTATTTCCTAAAAATTCCCAGAAAACACAGATTTTTCTATTCATCAAATCATAACAAGAAAACTTCTGTTGTCGCTTTTCTTTATCTAATCCAAATCAATTTTCTTGTACACGTATTTCCACTCGTCGCTTTTCTTTATCTAATCCAAATCAATTTTCTTGTACACGTATTTCCACTCTTAAATCTTTTCTGGGTTTCTCTTTAAATCCAAATCTTACCGAATCAGATTCCGCCTAGTCCAATTAAATCCGAGAACGATCCAGAGTGCGGCATCGGAGGTGCGGCAGAGTCCAATTAAATCCGAGAACGATCCAGAGTGCGGCATCGGAGGTGCGGCAGGGTGGGTCATGTTTATTGATTCCCTTGTTTGAAATTACGCTTTTTTTTTAAAATCAAGTGTTCCTGGAATTTCGTGTTTTCCCTTCGAGATTGATCGAAAAATATCAAAATTCTTTGGATTGATTCGTGTAGCATGTCTGTGTTTTCTTCCAGATAAGTGCTGATGCTTTGTGAGGATTCGTCCGCAACCTTTTCAATGGAGAATTGTTTCAAGTTTCAACTGTTATTGTCAGCGAACGACTGCGAAGTTTATTGCGATCGTGGGTTTAAGATTTGGTACTGAACCGAGAAATCTAGGAAAGCCTTGTCTCCGGATTAGAAAATCCCATCTGCAATTAGCGTTCTTGGTAATCAAGGATACGAAGATAATTATAAGAATATTCAGATTTGGAAGAGGTTCTCTATGGATTCTGGTTCTGTGAACTCATCTTCTGCCACTAGTCTAGTCTCCAGCCTGAATGATGATTCGATTCTGGTTCTGTGAACTCATCTTCTGCCACTAGTCTAGTCTCCAGCCTGAATGATGATTCTCATCGTGTTAAATTCCTGTGTAGTTTCTTAGGCAGTATATTGCCTCGTCCTCAGGATGGGAAATTGAGGTATGTAGGAGGAGAGACGAGGAATTATGTGGAACGCGATGATCAAAGGGAATCTGAGAGGAGATATGTTGATGCTCTTAATAATTTGATTGAAGGGATGGACTTTAGGAAGCTGCAGCTGCATTCTGATTCACCTCATTTTAATCTGATGGATGATTTTTCGATGGTGGAACCAATGTCGAATCAGCTGAGTATTGAGACTGGCGGTGGTAGCCAGAGGGGCAACGAGATACCTGTTGCTCAGTATAGTAATCTTCACCAGCTCAGGATTCCTCGTGTGGGTTCGGGGCAGATGCTTGCACAGAGGTATAGTGATGTAGAAGGTACATGGAGTCCTTACTATTCTCCTCGGCACCATGGTCATCATGATCCCAGAACTTTTCAGGAGTTTCCGTCGTCACCTTCTTCTGCTCGTTACCGAATGCCATATGGGGAAATTCCTGATAAAGGGTTTGATAGAATGCCTGAGGAATATATGAAACCGTCGCAAACAAGCCATCATCCTTTATATGATCATCAGCCACAAGGTTCTGATAATGTGGTGTGGGTCCCAGCTGGAGCAATGCCACCTGAGAGTATAGGAGGTTTTCCTGGGAATGTTCTTCACGGTGGTCTGGGTGGCTATGAAGGTGGTAATGTATGTGAAAATTGTCGTGTAACATATCATAGGAACCATCAGCTTTTCGAGCAGCCTAATATAGGCAATAATGGATTTTCACCTGTTCCATCTGCTCTTTGTGCACAATGCCCACCAAACAGGGAAAGTTTCCTGCTTAACACAGACCCAAAGCCTACTCATCACGGAGCTTATCCAATTGAGACTTTTGGACATGAAAGAGGATGGAAGGTTCAGCAACAGGTGAATCCTAATCCTCCAAGGATTGAGGAAGGGAGGACACATATTTCTAATGTTGGAAGACCAAACGATCATTACAAATCCTCCAAGGATTGAGGAAGGGAGGACACATATTTCTAATGTTGGAAGACCAAACGATCATTACACTCTCGATGGTCATGGGATGATGCATCCACAGCAAAATATTTGGCAGAACGTTTCAAATCCTATAGCTGGTCCTCCAGGCTTGCCCATGCAAGTCAATGGTACAGCCAATCAGGCTGTTATCAGGAATCCGATAGAAACTGCTCCTAGGTATTCCATTGGAGTGGAGAATCAAAGTGTGTTGGTCGGTTCACCGCAGAAGGTTTCAGGCTTTGATGGAATATCCTCTCCAGCCCAGCCTTACTACCCTAATTCCCATTTGCAAGATAGAGCCTTTCCTTTAGACCCAAATTGGTTGCCATCTGACGACCCGGCTGTACATAATGGATATCTACAGGTGCCTGAACCTTTGACTGGGCCATTATTACCGAAAAATCTCAATGTTGCACCTATTATGCAAGCACCAGATTGTGTTGAAGTTGTGAGGACAGAAAACAAGTTTGCACAGGGAGGTGAACAATTTAACTATGTTGATACTGGTGTTTCAGATGGTGTTCCTTACCAAGATAAGCCCCAACCCATGGTTGAAGGAAAGAACAATATGGGAAACCTGGTAGAAGTTAGTCCTTCTGCTGCTCCTGCTGAAGGGGCAGAGCTTTCAGTTGAGCGTTTGAGTTTCTTGCCTGAGTTAATTGAATCTGTTAAGAAGGCGGCACTTGAAGGAGCTGCTGAGGTCAAAGCTCATCCAGAAGAGGCCAACGATCATGTGAGGCCGGAGTTGGTGGAAAACGAATCAGAGTATGTGGTGAGTATTCCGAGATATTAACCTGTTACCAGGGTTTTATGAGTTTTTCTTTCTTCTGACGTCCATTTTGCAACAACTTTTTATTTTTCAGAATGCTCAAGTCGAAACTGAGATAGATTCTGATAGCGATAACCCAAACAACTTCAAGATTGAACCAACAAAGGCTGGTCGAAACTGAGATAGATTCTGATAGCGATAACCCAAACAACTTCAAGATTGAACCAACAAAGGCTGAGGCTGAAGCTTTATCGAGAGGATTACAGGTTTTTGTGCTTTAACCCATCTAAAACCGAGCAACTTTTCTGGTGGATCTTTAGTTGCCTGACTTTGTTATCTTGGTTTTCACCTTTTTCATTTAGAATATACGAAACGATGATCTTGAAGAGATCCGAGAGTTAGGTTCAGGAACTTATGGATCTGTTTACCATGGAAAATGGAAAGGTTCAGATGTTGCAATAAAGAGAATAAAAGCCAGTTGCTTTGCAGGCAAACCTTCTGAAAGGGAACGTTTGGTAAAAACATTTAATCTCTTTATCATCAAATCGTCAATGTTAAATCTAGTATTAATCTCCTTACTCTTTTATCTGCTATTGCAGATAGAGGATTTTTGGAAAGAAGCCCTGTTATTGAGCTCATTGCATCACCCAAACGTTGTGTCTTT
Source organism: Physaria fendleri (assembly GCA_036630335.1). Classification (NCBI taxonomy): domain Eukaryota; kingdom Viridiplantae; phylum Streptophyta; class Magnoliopsida; order Brassicales; family Brassicaceae; genus Physaria; species Physaria fendleri. The sequence continues at coordinate 20,903,348 of CM071721.1, read as the reverse complement.
CTATGGGATAGTTCGTGATGGTCCTGATGGTTCTTTAGCAACTGTCGCAGAGTTCATGGTTAACGGATCTTTGAAACAGTTCTTGCAGAAGAAAGATAGGTAAAAAAAAGAGATTCATTAAACACTATTTTCTTAGAGGATTCAAATAACCATAGGTTAAAACTCGTGTAGAACTATTGATCGGCGCAAAAGACTCATCATTGCCATGGATACTGCTTTTGGGATGGAGTATTTGCACGGAAAGAATATAGTTCATTTTGATTTGAAGTGCGAGAACCTTCTTGTGAATATGAGAGATCCTCAGCGTCCAATATGCAAGGTTAGGTGTTTGCTCCTCTGATCTCCCCATGATATAACAAGAACAAAAGCGTATATTTTTTCTAATAGTTGTTTTCTCCCCCACCCCCCAGATTGGTGATTTGGGTTTATCGAAGGTGAAACAGAAGACCTTAGTGTCGGGAGGTGTTCGTGGGACTTTGCCATGGATGGCACCTGAGCTCTTGAGTGGCAAAAGCAACATGGTTTCTGAAAAGGTAGCAGGTTTTTGTTCAAACAATTTTGATTGGATCAATCAAGATCGCTCAGTTAGACAGTTACTAACCAAACTCTTCTTGTCTCTGTTTAAAAAATAGATCGATGTTTACTCGTTCGGTATAGTAATGTGGGAATTGCTCACTGGTGAAGAACCTTACGCAGATATGCACTGTGCTTCCATAATCGGTAACTACAACTTTCTTGCTTTTCTTTTATATAGTTAACACTTGTGAATGAGTTATAGATTTATGAAATTAAGACATAGAGATTGTGTGTGTAAGTGTGTGTTTTTTCTTATGACAGGAGGTATAGTGAATAATACATTGCGACCCAAAATTCCACAGTGGTGTGATCCAGAATGGAAGGGATTGATGGAAAGTTGCTGGGCTTCTGAGCCAACAGAGAGACCATCTTTTGCTCAAATATCACAGAAGCTCAGGACTATGGCTGCTGCTATGAATTTAAAATAAATAAAGAAATAAATGAAGAAGAAGAATAAAGATTATGATGATGATGATGAAGATGAAGTAGAAGGTTCTGGAAGATAAAAGGCTTCTGTTTACTTTGTTTTTTTATAAAAAGTATAGTTGGCCTTTCTTTAGTCACCGTTTGGTTTGCGGTTGGACCGCCAACATAGCGTTTTGTGAAATACAGAAAATGGTGTTTTATCCCACCGTTTGGTTTGCGGTTGGACCGCCAACATAGCGTTTTGTGAAATACAGAAAATGGTGTTTTATCCGTAAATATAGTTTTTTGTTTTTTTAATTGTTTGAATTTAGAGAATTTTGGTTTGGAAATTTTTGATCAAGCAATGTATTGGTTCCACTTGATGATCACTTAGATATGTATCTCATTTATTTATTTATGGATATTAATTTGTAAATATAATGATTGACGAACCGTAAATATTGGATTATTATATTTTTATTTCGTTTATATATATATATATATATATATATATATATATTCAGCCCAAAACAAATATATATATATATATANATTATTAATAAATACTCTCATCTTTGTAATTTTATTGAGGCATATTCTCCATTCAAATACACTAGTCGTGTTTATATAAAAAAATTTCGAAAATACTTGTATCACTATATGGTATAACTGGGTCTAACTATGTTTTAGTAAAAAATACCAATTATACCATATTAAACGTCCAAAATGAGATCTGAACTTGTGAAGTGCAGACCGCTGACGCGCAAATCAATTGTAAACCATTTATATTATTATGTTTTTATTGATCAAACTTATATTTGAAACAATATAATTTCATTTTCATGTTCATTAAGTGTAAAATTGGAATAATTATTTTTGCCTTCTTTTTAAAATAGAGGAGCATATGGGATTTTGATCCTATTTCTTAACCAACTTGCATATATGTCGAGTTTACACTCTTTTTAATTATTTATTATTATTTGTATTCTTACGTGGAAAATTTAAAGAAGGAAAAATTTAGTGGAATGAAAAAAATATAATAAAAAAAAAAGAGTGCATTAATTAACAAATTATTTCTTTGAAAACTATTTTTTTTTTAGATTAACGCATTCCAATATTTTGAACTTGTTTCATGAATATTGTAGTATGTAGCACTTTTAGCAAGTCAGCAAGATTGTCGTAAGATCGAATATGTTCGATTTTTTTTTGTTCTTAAGTGATCTATATAAATAAGTTGTGGCTACATCCATAAGGTACATTCTAAGATGCTGTTATACTCATCAAATATTTAAATGTAATTGTATCTATGGCCGGAGAGTAAATTTCTTCATTATCAATTCTCGGTTTTTGAAAGAAATCTTATGTAGCTAATCGGTTTTATCTTTTGATCTCATTTTTTACATTACGTTCTCACAAATATTCATTTGCACCCAATTGCTTCCACATCTTTAGGTGTAATGCTTAGGTCCAAAAACATTTCTCTTATTGAGTGAGATTAATTCATCTTTCATGACCATCTTCTTTAGGTCCAAAAACATTTCTCTTATTGAGTGAGATTAATTCATCTTTCATGACCATCTTCTATTTCTTCCAGTCAGACCATTTTTGACATTTTGATATGGACCTTGGCTCTGTGTCATCATTGTCATTACTAATTTCTTCGAATACAAAGAATGAGAAAATTATGTCATTATCATCTATTTCTTTTGTAGCCCCTATTTCTCCATTTCAGGCATAATTTATGGAAATTTCGAGTAGCTCTTCTTGAACTAATTAATTAGATCGTCATGACTTTTCTTATTCGGGGTTTCTTTAGGAACCTTTTCATGTGATTTTAATTCTCCTAAAGCTTTTTATTATGGGATTTTTTTATCTTTCGAACTCATGAGTCTCTCCTATTTAACTGAAATTTAGGCTCATTAGTTTTATCATCATAAGCACGTTCCTTTGACATGTCAATTCTTGATGGAGTATTTGTAGCTGGTAGATACGATTTCGTCACTCTTTTCGTATCCATGAACCCTTCTGGTAGCTTATTTGTTAGATTATGTAAATGTACAATTTTTGTAGTTCGAGTTCATGTTGTCTCATAGGAGGATCTAAAAATATCAACGATGGCGAATACCATGCAATATCCCTGGGCATTCCATGAATTTCTCCCTAGTGATGGAACTCATTTTCATTGAAATGACAATAAGTAAAACAAGCTATAAAATATCGCCTAGTTGGTGACGTAAAACCAACATAAATACCCAATCCCCGTTGAGGAATTATTTAGTACGTTGAGGAGGTGTAATTGGTACGTAAACTACACATATAAATACTCGAAGATGGAATATATTTGGTTGCTTCCCATATGCTAATTCTAATGGGTCGAAGATGGAATATATTTGGTTGCTTCCCATATGCTAATTCTAATGGGAAAAAATAATGATAAACACTTGGTCGAATCTAGACCAATGCTGCAAAATGCTGCAACATGCAAAATAGCATGTTCCCATACTGTAATCTGGTGCTTTATTCTCATTATTAACGGTATAGCAATAAATTGCAACCAGTTTATTGAAGACTCTGCTAAACCATTTTGTGTATGAATATAAGGTACTGAATATTTGACATCGATTCCAATTGACATGGATAATTTTTGTAGGCTTTTGAAATAAATTCACCATCATTAACAAATTTACTTTTGTGATAACATAATCAAGAAATTGCGATCTTAACCTGATTATTTGGGAAATATGTCTGACAAATACCATATTTTGTGTCGCTAGTAGACATACATGGAACAATAGATTTGATTCATTAATTAAAATCATAAAATATTGAAATAGCCCACATGTTTGTGATCGTCCAAATATATCACTATGAATTATTTTTAAATTTTTCAGTGATTCATTCCCAATTTTAGCTTGTGAGACCGAGTTATAAGTTTTACTCGGGACCATGCATCACATAAACTCATTGAAATGAAAGATCTTCTGGTCCTTCAATGGATGGCCAATAAAACTTTTTATAATCTTTCTCATCATGATTTGGACCAGAGTGACCCAGTCTTTCATGCCACACTTTAAATATATATGTAAACTTCTGGTTTATCGTGACATATGATTTGATTATATTAATTTTTATAGAATATAATCCAGAAAAAATGCTGGCAGTTTCTCTAATACGTATTTTCTTCCCGATATAACTGATGTGATGCAAAGATATTCAAACCATCTTCATTCATAGTTTTCATATGATATCTATTTTTCGGATGTGATGCAAAGATATTCAAACCATCTTCATTCATAGTTTTCATATGATATCTATTTTTCGGATATCTCTAAAACTTAATAAGTTTATATTTGATTTAGAAGAATATAATGCATCATTTAGTTCAAGATTGGTTCCCCTTGTCTTTGAAAAGTTGACTCTTCCGGAGTCCTTAATGATTTTTTTTGTAATTCCTAATATAGTATTTACACCAGAGTATTTTATTGTCAGATTTGGAAAAATATTCTGGGAGACATATATCTCATTTTTTCGTTATGATTTTCAACATTTTATGAAACAGAATATCTACAATAATAAACTACATTCGAACATCAAATATAAACATTAAAATCAGAACATATATATATATATATATATATTATATCAAAAAGTTTTGTCTTCTTTAGGAAGATATATATCATAGACTTCGTTCGTCTTTATTACTCATTAGCTTTTCCAGATTCAACAAGAAAATCATCAAGATCCATATGAGTTTTAACGAAAGAAGGCTCGGACTCATGGAAGATAATTTTGTTTCTCCCTTTTCCTCCTTTTCTTTTTGGGATTCACAGAAACCTTTTTTTTCCCTATGCTATTTCTCAAGTTTCTCTCCTCTCTTGTGCTATTCTTCTTGTAATATCCCTAAAAAGAGCATGATAAAGAATTTGATCTTATGTTATTGTTTTATATATATTTTTAATCTATTGATCGAAGAAACATCTACTTGAATACCAAAATGAATGCAAACTATAGAATTTGTCATGATCTGATTATTTTTGTTGATAATATAACTGTTGGCTGATGTATTGCGAGCCAGAAAAAATATTAGACGTAGGGCTGGGCATTTTACCCGAAACCCGAAAACCCGACCCGACCCGAACCGAACCGAAAAAGAGTATTCGGGTTCGGGTTCGGTTCCACCTTAGTATCCGTTCGGTTCCGATTATTTTATACCTGCGGGTTCGGATTCGGGTTCGGGTTCGGGTAATACCCGAAAAACCGAACGGGTACCCGAAGTACCCGAAAGTTTTAATCTCTAAAGTATAATATATATGTATGTATAAATATATGGGTATAGAGTTCGGGTAGTTATGGTTACATTTTGGGATTTTGAGTATTTGTGTTTACTGATTTTCGGGTATTTATGGTTACTTTTGGGTATTTACGGGTACAAGTAACCAAAGGAACCGAATTTTGTTTCTCCCTTTTCTTCATTTTCTTTTTGGGATTCACAGAAATTTTTTTTCTCCTATGCTATTTCTCAAGTTTCTCTCATCTCTTGTGCTATTCTTCTTGTAATATCCCTAAAAAGTATGCAGAGCATGATAAAAAATTTGATCTTATGTTATTGTTTTATATATATATTTAATCAATTTGATCGAAGAAACATCATCTTCTAACTATAGAATTTGTCATGATTTGATTATTTTTGTTGATAATATAACTGTTGGGTGCTGTATTGCGAGCCAGAAAAAATATTAGACAGAGTCAAAAAAAAATTTCTAAAAAATTTTCTAAAAAAATTTGTAAACGTATTCAATATAAAAGTAATCATACGTTGTTTATGTTTTACTTAAAACCATTTAATAATATGTATAAGATTAAATGCTATAGGTATAAGATTAAACCTTAATGAAAAATGATCATTTTGCATTACTATTTTCTATGTTTTCATTTTTAAAGAGAAAATTATAAGGAGTGCCATTTACGTCCATAAATTTTATAAGGACTGCCATTTCGAAGTTTTGAGAAAATTGATGCCACAGACGTTGCACTGTCCTTTTAAAAGTGCCACAGATAGTTTCACCGACCTTTTAAAAAATGTCATCACTGTCTATAAAACACGCGTGCCACTG
>CM071721.1:20787982-20798728 GCA_036630335.1 Physaria fendleri | reverse complement strand
GGTTCGAACCCCGGTGGTGTCCTAGAAGCAGAGGTAGGCAAACCACTATGCCACGTTACTTCGGACAAAGTTTATCTTTTTATTTTGTTTCTAATTAATTTTTTTTTTGTCAAACCTAATTTTAAAACTATTATTGAGGTTGTATATTGAATTGTACGTTGTGTCTTTTTTTAAAAAAAAAAAAAAATGGAATTGAAGAATTTCGTTCTCGGAAAACCCGATCTATTTCTTTTTCAACTTTGTGATATGATTATATTTTCTTATATCTAAATCCCCACAATGGTTAAAAAAGAAGGAACTCTCTCGTTCTAAAATTCTCCCAGACACTTATCCCCATAACGGTCATTACCCAATAGTTCCCACTGTTTAAGGAAAACCTCACCTACCAAAACTTCCTTTTTCAAACCTCAACACCTTTAACTAGCCTTTTAAGGTAATGTCTAGCGGGTAATAGATCCAAGGCTGAGAGTTTTGGCCTCTCCGGTGCTCGGAGACTGTCCTCTGCCGGATCCTCCCCACCTTTCCCCACCGGTAACTGTTCTCCTCTCACTCTCCTCTCCATTTTCATATCTCTTTTGTTGCTTGTACACATCTAAGGACCTTCATGGTTCCTGGGTAAGTTTGTTGCTGGTTCCTCATCCTTCAAGCTTTGTTTTGAAGAGAACTAGACCTTGTTAACTCTGCTGTATAGCAAGAACTTGCCAAAATAAGCCCCCAAGTGGCTCCTCTAGCTTCGACCAAAGCAACTCTTGTTCAAAGATTTCCTTACTACCCTACCCTCTTGACTTAGTTCAAAGATTACTCACGGCTGCACCTTTCTTTGGTTTCCTTCTACTAGTGTCTCAGGTACCGAGCCGCGCTACAGCTCCCCAGCTCTCAGTTGTCTCAACTTTCCTCCGGTCTCATATACTCCTCGGTCCAGCTACAACTCGACTAAACACCATGAATCGGCGACTCACTACTCAGTCCAGCTACAACTCGACTAAACACCATGAATCGGCGACTCACTACTCAGGAAAAAGGAAAAGGAAAAGTGTCAGATCAGAACCAAATCTCAGTTAATATCAGAGCCTCCGACCTTGATACTACCCAACTTATAGAGAGGAACAGACTAACCCTCATAGGAAGACTCACAAACCCTAAGGCTCAGCGACTTTGGTCTTTCATTCCCTTCATCTCAAGCAAGTGGAAAATCAAAGGGAAGGCAGTTGGGTCGGACCTAGGGAATGGATGCTTCCAATTCTGTGTAGACAATGAAGAAGACATGCAGATTGTCCTTAACAACAGACCCTATCACTTTGCTAACTGGATGGTGATAATTCAAAGATGGGAACCTAACATTTCGAGATCTTTCCCTAATGAAATTCCTTTTTGGATCTATGTCAAAGGGTTACCACTACACTATTGGCAATACAAGATAATCTATGATATTGGGAGGAAAGTCGGACCAGTAAACAAGAAGGACGTTGTGATTACCTCTACTTATGCAAAAGTCCGTGTGACTGTGAAGGCTTTCAAGCCACTCGTCAAGAACGCTTCTGTTTTCCTCTCAACTGGTGCTGAAATGTTTGCTACCCTGGAATATGAACTTTTGAAGAACCACTGCCATCTCTGCTTCAGTCTCTTTCACGATAAACGATCCTGTCTTCATATTTTACCTGCAATCGAAGAAATAGGAGAATCACCATCCGTTGAGGAAGTAGTTAAGCGGTACATAACGGGCAATCGAAGAAATAGGAGAATCACCATCCGTTGAGGAAGTAGTTAAGCGGTACATAACGGTGGATAACTCTCTGGAACCTCAAGACTCTGCAGGTTCAGTCACTCCTCGGAAGGTCGATCATACTGCGAGTCAACAAGAAAGGAAATTCGACTCCCAAGCTCAACTTCAGTTCTCTCAGAGGCGGGACCGCCACGGGAACTTATTTGGACCAAGAGTCCATACTTCCCTCTTACCTGCAAACCAGAAACAAGTCCCACTAAGTAAAGAACCCTGTTTTCACCAGGAGATCGAAACTCATAAGGAATCAAAGCTTAACAAACAGAGAAGGACTGAGGATATCAACCTATTCAACTCGGAACACCACAAATCCAGAGAGAGATCACAATATCTATCGCGTAAGATGATTGACATCCCTAGAGAAACTATCCCCTTCAAACATCAAACTACTTACCCTCCAGAACATGATCCGCGTGATAAATGGAACACGTACAAGAGACGATCACCGGGTAAGGATCAAAGTTTCTACAAGACAGGTAGGGACAACAGAACCACTGATTACAGGAAAGTTCTACATCCGTTTCAAAGGAACAGGGCATTTAAATACACCAAACCTCCATCACCTCATCTGCAGCCCCGAGTTAATCGTCAGACTCGACTCCCTCCTCCACCTAGCCCCCCTCAGCCACATCTGCAGCCCCGAGTTAATCGTCAGACTCGACTCCCTCCTCCACCTAGCCCCCCTCAGCCAAGATCACCTCTCCCTAAAAGGAAGAGATCCTCCCCTCCTCCCAAATGGTGGAGAGAACATACCCCTTCTGGGGAAACTCTTTTCCCTGAAGCCGATTTCTACCCAGATAAACGAGCACAACATAACCGGGGAAGCCCCCCTCCTGTCGAATGGAAAGAAAGATCAGATTCGGATTCATCACAATCAACCGGGAAAATCCGTGCTAAACGAGTTAGAGGGCCTCCCTTGGAACGAGTCGTCCTAGATAAAAACAAATCTCAACCGAAAGGAACCAACTCATCAGTTCCAATAGAAAGGAGGGATCGAATTCGACTTTCAACCGATGCATTGGATGCTTTGGGTTCTAAAAGCCCAATAATTGAGACTGGTGTGGAGGAAATTCCAGCACAACCGCTGCCCGCTAAGCGTAAGAGAGGACGCCCTCCCACAATCCCGAAAGGACCTCCTGGCCCACGCAAGACCCTTGGTACCCAAACAGGTAAAAAGAAGGGCAAAAAAGTAGCGATGTCTCCACGCACCTTTACTCCCCTCTCTCGGATGACTCAAGTGACAAAGAATGTGAATCAGGCACCCAAGGCAAAGCGATCTATCATTCTCACTGAGGAACAAACTACACGACAAACCCCGACTACTCAAGCAATCCAGGAGGAAGAAGCTCCAATCCCAACACCGGCGGATTTTCGGGACCCGTCGATCCCTCTTCCTTAGCCTTACTGAGCTGGAATTGTTGCGGTTTGGGGAATCCCGCAACAATTCGGCGCCTTCGGGACCTTAGTTCCCATAAAAAACCCGATGTAATTTTCCTTATGGAGACGAAAAATGTTGATGACGTTGTACTAAAAAACCTTGAATGTTTAAATTTCGATTCGAACTATCTAGTTTCTCCTTTAGGCCAATCTGGAGGCCTCGCTCTTTTGTGGAACAACAGTATAGTTCTTGACATCTTAGAATCTTCTCCTCACATGATAGATACAAAAATTACTGCCCAAAAAACCACCTCTTTCGTTACTTTTGTGTATGGAGAACCGGACAAAGCTAAACGCAAGGATCTATGGGATAAATTGTCAGAAATCAGCATGGAACGATCGAGCGCTTGGACACTTACAGGTGATGCAGTCCGTTTGTACACGGACCTAGTCAGGTTTCACCCGAGAGATACCCTCTCGAGAGTTACCTTGTCTCTCCTATCGGACTATCTGGAGGCCTCGCGCTTCTCTGGAACAAAGATATAGAACTAGAAATCTTGGCTTCTTCTCCCCACATGATTGATACAAAATAAAAGCCCAAAACTATACCTCCTTTGTTACTTTTGTATACGGAGAACCGGATAAGTCTAAACGCAAGGAATTATGGCTCACTCTTACCGATATCGGACTGACTCGAAATGGTGCTTGGTGCCTTACTGGTGATTTTAATGAACTCCTACTTAACGAGGAAAAGGTTGGAGGCCCCCCTAGACCGGAAAGCTCCTTTGGCGATTTTAGATCGTTCTGCTCCAAATGTGACCTTTTCGACCTGCGCCACACTGGGAATGCCCTATCCTGGAGAGGAACCAGGCATGAACACCATATCCACGAAAAGCTGGATCGCACATTGACAAATAGTTCCTGGGCAGAAGAGTTCCCATACGGTCACGCTGAATACCTCCGTTTTGAGGCCTCAGATCATCGACCTCTCTGAATACCTCCGTTTTGAGGCCTCAGATCATCGACCTCTGCTCACCTATTTTGGTACCACTAAGAGGAAATCGGGGAACTTATTCAGACTCAACCGCCATTTTAACCAACATCCGGAAGTTAAACAACTAGTCAAAAAGATTTGGCGAAAGCACAACAATCACAAAAAATACATTGAGAGTTTACTTGACTATTCCACCTCTTTATCTTATCCTTTGTCGCCAATTTCACGAGACACTACCAAATGAGATTAATCCGGCGCAGCCACCCCCGCAGAAACGCAAAAGGGGTCGTCCTCCTACGGTTCCAAAGGCTCCTCCTTCAACCCGTAAAACTGTAGGAACAAGATCAACAAAGAAGAAGATCAACAAAGTAGCAGGGTCTCCTCGGACTTTCGCACCTCTCTCTCGCCTCTCCCAGTTAACAAAAGACAGGGCTTCGGACCACACACCTAGGGCAAAGAGAGTCATCAACACGGAAGGACCCGCTCAGCAAAAAGACAAGAACTCGGACCTCACCCCTAAGGATAATAATGAGGATGCTACTCCAATGCAAGTTCCAGCGCCAACCCCGGATGAAGAAGCTCCAACTCAACAACAGGCGGTTTTTCGGGACCCGCCAAACCCTCTTCCTTAGCCTTACTAAGCTGGAATTGTTGCGGCTTGGGGAATCCCGCAACAATTCGACGACTTCGGGATCTTAATTCCCAGAAAAAACCTGATGTAATTTTTCTTATGGAGACTAAAAATGCTGATGATGTTGTATTAAAAAACCTTGATTCTATGCAATTTGATTCAAACTATCTTGTTTCCCCTATCGGTCAATCTGGTGGCCTCGCGCTTCTCTGGAATAAAAACATAGAGCTAGAAATCTTGGTATCATCCCCCCACATGATTGATACAAAAATAAAAGCCCAAAACTGCTCCTCCTTTGTTACTTTTGTATACGGAGAACCGGATAAAGCTAAACGCAAGGATTTATGGAACACACTTACAGAAATCGGAATGGCTCGAAGTGGTGCTTGGTCTCTCACTGGTAATTTTAATGAACTCCTACTACATTCACGAAAAGTTGGACCGCACATTGACAAATAGTTCCTGGGCAGAAGAGTTCCCATACGGCCATGCTGAATACCTCCGCTTTGAGGCCTCAGATCATCGACCTTTACTCACCTATTTTGGTACTGCCAAGAGGAAAGCGGGGAACTTATTTAGACTCAACCGACATTTTAACCAACATCCGGACGTTAAACAAATAGTCAAAAAGATTTGGAGGAAGCATAAAAATCGATCGGTTATGATCAGAACTTCCTTCTTACGGGAAGCAATTGCTACCTGGTTTAAAAAATCCTCCAAAAAGCGAATGGAAGTCATCAATAAGGCCCGCATCGACCTTGATAGAGCACTAAGTTCAAACTCAACCACCACTGATATTATCAAGAAGTGTGAGAACATTCTCAGTGAAGCTTACAAAGAGGAAGAAAGTCTCTGGAAACAACGTAGTCGGAATCTTTGGCTAGTTCTCGGGGACAAAAATACTGCTTTCTTCCATGCAACAACAAAGAAAAGAAGGGCTATTAATCAAATTTCCATGATGGAAGATTCCGAAGGCACCCCCCAATTCGAGGAACCGGAAATTACTCAAATCATAGTTCAATACTATGAGAATTTGTTCGCCTCACAGGGGACCCCACCGTTCACCCAGGATATCATCAACGAAGCTCTGGAACCCAAGATCTCCACTGAAGTTAACACAGCATTGATCAAATTACCCACCCACTTGGAGATAAAAGAAGCTTTTCTAGCAATACATGGCGACAAAGCACCCGGACCGGATGGCTTCCCGGCTGTCTTTTATCAAGAACACTGGGAAGTGGTGGGACCAGCTATCTCAGACGAAATTATGGGTTTCTTTACGGCTAGCTCCATGCCAACGGACTACAATGTGACTCACGTTAGACTCATCCCAAAGATCCAAAGATTTGGAGGAAGCATAAAAATCGATCGGTTATGATCAGAACTTCCTTCTTACGGGAAGCAATTGCTACCTGGTTTAAAAAATCCTCCAAAAAGCGAATGGAAGTCATCAATAAGGCCCGCATCGACCTTGATAGAGCACTAAGTTCAAACTCAACCACCACTGATATTATCAAGAAGTGTGAGAACATTCTCAGTGAAGCTTACAAAGAGGAAGAAAGTCTCTGGAAACAACGTAGTCGGAATCTTTGGCTAGTTCTCGGGGACAAAAATACTGCTTTCTTCCATGCAACAACAAAGAAAAGAAGGGCTATTAATCAAATTTCCATGATGGAAGATTCCGAAGGCACCCCCCAATTCGAGGAACCGGAAATTACTCAAATCATAGTTCAATACTATGAGAATTTGTTCGCCTCACAGGGGACCCCACCGTTCACCCAGGATATCATCAACGAAGCTCTGGAACCCAAGATCTCCACTGAAGTTAACACAGCATTGATCAAATTACCCACCCACTTGGAGATAAAAGAAGCTTTTCTAGCAATACATGGCGACAAAGCACCCGGACCGGATGGCTTCCCGGCTGTCTTTTATCAAGAACACTGGGAAGTGGTGGGACCAGCTATCTCAGACGAAATTATGGGTTTCTTTACGGCTAGCTCCATGCCAACGGACTACAATGTGACTCACGTTAGACTCATCCCAAAGATCCCTAACCTGGAAGCAACGTAGTCGGAATCTATGGTTAGTCCTCGGGGACAAGAATACGGCCTTCTTCCATGCGACAACAAAGAAAAGAAGGGCCATTAATCAAATTTCCATGATGGAAGACTCCAGAGGTACCCCCCAATTCGAGGAACCGGAAATTACCCAAATCATAGTTCAATACTACAAAAACCTGTTCGCCTCACAGGAGACACCACCCTTCACCCAGGACATTATCAATGAAGCTTTGGAACCCAAGGTCTCCGCGGAGGATAATGAAGCGCTGATCAAATTACCCACCCATTTGGAGATTAAAGAGGCTTTTCTAGCAATACATGGTGACAAAGCACCTGGACCGGATGGCTTTCCGGCAGTATTTTATCAACAACATTGGGATGTTGTGGGACCAGCTATTTCAGATGAAATTATGGGGTTCTTTACGGCTAGTTCCATGCCAACGGACTACAACGTTACTCAAATTAGACTGATTCCAAAGATCTCGAACCCGACGAAACCAGAGGATTATAGGCCTATTGCGCTGTGCAATGTAGTCTATAAAGCAATAGCTAAAATCCTTACGTCTAGATTGCGCCCACTCCTAGACTCCCTGATTTCGGAAAATCAATCAGCTTTCGTCCCAGGCAGAGCAATTTCGGATAATGTGCTCATCACCCACGAGGCCCTACACTATCTCCAGACCTCCCAAGCTAAAAAACACGTCTATATGGCTATCAAAACTGATATGAGCAAGGCATATGACCGACTAGAGTGGCGGTTTCTAGAAGCTGTTCTGCAACGCCTTAGCTTCCATCCGAAATGGACTAGTTGGATCATGGCATGTGTTACTTCAGTATCTTATGGTTGGATCATGGCATGTGTTACTTCAGTATCTTATGCCTACCTCTTCAATAACGAAGCCAAAGGAAATGTTATCCCACAAAGGGGCCTTAGACAAGGAGATCCGCTCTCTCCTTATCTCTTCATCCTGTGCAGCGAAGTTCTCTCCGGATTGTGTACACGAGCACAAGCTAATGGCTCACTTAAAGGGATCCAGGTAGCCAGACAAGCACCTCGGGTCAATCATCTGCTTTTTGCAGACGACACCCTTTTCTTCTGTAAAGCATCAGAAGAAGCTTGCCGAACCTTAAAGGACATCTTATCTAAATATGAGCAAGCTGCAGGGCAAAAGATCAACCCACAAAAATCGGGCATCACTTTCATCTTCACATCTTATCTAAATATGAGCAAGCTGCAGGGCAAAAGATCAACCCACAAAAATCGGGCATCACTTTCTCTTCAAAAACATCCGTCCTGATCTGAAATTTGGTAAAGGAGACCATGGGGATTACAAAAGAGGGTGGAACGGGGAAGTACCTCGGGCTCCCGGAGCATTTTGGGCGGAAAAAGAGAGACCTTTTCACAAGCATCGTTGACCGGATAAATCAACGAGCACTTAACTGGTCTTCTCGATTCTTATCTCCTGCTGGGAAACTAACAATGATCAAGTCGGTCTTATCCTCTCTCCCAACCTACTCTATGTCTTGTTTCAAACTCCCCAGAAGCCTCACCAGACGAATTCAATCGGCTATTACCAGATTCTGGTGGGATGCTCCTGATAAAAGGAAGATGTAAAGATCAACCCACAAAAATCTGGAATCACCTTCTCCTCAAAACCCCCCGCCCCGATCAGAACTTTGGTGAAAGAGTCCCTGGGGATTACAAAGGAAGGTGGATCGGGGAAGTACCTAGGACTTCTGGAACATTTCGGGCGAAAAAAGCGAGACCTCTTCACAAGCATCGTTGACCGGATAAATCAGCGAGCAATTAACTGGTCTTCCCGTTTCTTATCTCCTGCTGGTAAACTAACAATGATCAAATCGGTCCTATCCTCTCTCCCAACCTACTCTATGACATGCTTCAAACTTCCCAGAAGCCTCACTAGACGAATTCAATCGGCTATTATTACCAGATTCTGGTGGGATGCTCCTGATAAAAGGAAGATGTGTTGGGTTGCGTGGGATAAATTAGCCCTCCCAAAAACAGCCGGGGGCCTAGGGTTCAGAGAAATAACGAGATTTAATGACGCTCTCCTAGCAAAGTCTAGCTGAAAAGGAAGATGTGTTGGGTTGCGTGGGATAAATTAGCCCTCCCAAAAACAGCCGGGGGCCTAGGGTTCAGAGAAATAACGAGATTTAATGACGCTCTCCTAGCAAAGTCTAGCTGGCGAATTCTTCAAAACCCGGACTCCCTACTAGCAAGGGTTCTCACCGGCAAATACTGCCAGGACTCAAGTTTCTTGGATGTTCAACCCCGAGGAAGTTGCTCTCATGGATGGCGTGGCATCCTCATTGGCAGAGACTTATTGCGCCCTCATCTAACAAAACTGATAGGAAATGGAAAAGATACTCGAATCTGGCAGGATCCGTGGCTTTCCCTATCGGAATCTATTTGTCCCATGGGTCCCCCTTCAATGGCTTCCCAAGGGGAAACAGTGGATTCTTTAATTCACCAATCTGGTGGTTGGAACATAGACCGCATCCGCCAAACAATCCCTCTTTATGAGGAAAAAATTCTGCTACTCCGAGCCAGTCACTTGGGAGCCCAAGACCAGTTTGCCTGGACGCACACTAAAGACGGCATTTATACCACCAAATCGGGCTACTTTGCGACATCAGTTGAACCGCCCCCTTCTGTGGGTGTGACGGCTCCGTTCAATTGAAAGAAAGGGATCTGGGACAGAAATAACGAGATTTAACGACGCTCTCCTAGCTAAATCTAGCTGGCGAATTCTCCAAAACCCGGACACCCTATTAGCTAGGGTTCTCACCGGCAAGTATTGCCAGGATTCCAGCTTTTTAGATGTACAACCCCGAGGAAATTGTTCCCATGGATGGCGTGGCATCCTTATTGGCAGAGACCTGTTACGCCCTGAAATAACGAGATTTAACGACGCTCTCCTAGCTAAATCTAGCTGGCGAATTCTCCAAAACCCGGACACCCTATTAGCTAGGGTTCTCACCGGCAAGTATTGCCAGGATTCCAGCTTTTTAGATGTACAACCCCGAGGAAATTGTTCCCATGGATGGCGTGGCATCCTTATTGGCAGAGACCTGTTACGCCCTCATATAACAAAACTGATAGGAAATGGCAAAAATACTCGAATCTGGCAGGATCCATGGCTATCTTTATCGGAGGCTATTTGTCCCATGGGACCCCCTCCATTGACTTCCCAAGAGGAAACAGTGGATTCTTTAATCCACCCTTCTGGAGATTGGAACCTGGACCGTATCCGCCAAATACTCCCTCTTTATGAGGAGAAAATTCTGCTTCTCCGACCTAGCCAATTGGGAGCGCAAGATCAGTTTGCCAAGGTACACACTAAAGACGGTGTTTATACTACCAAATCGGGCTATTTTGCCACATCAATCGAACCTCCCCCACTGTGAGAGAGAATGCCCCTTTCAAGTGGAATAAAGGGATTTGGGATATAAAGGTAGCCCCGAAGATTAAAACTTTCCTTTGGAAACTCCTAAAACGGGCACTACCAACGGGGGAAAATCTTCAATCCCGAGGAATGTCTATCGATACAAGCTGTAAAGTTTGCGGAGATTTGGAGACTTCTAAGCACATCTTCATTGAATGTCGTTTCGCCAAGTCCTGCTGGCAAGAGGCCCCCCTCCTACAGAGACTACCTAGGGACGAGGCCCGCCCTTTTGAAGTTATTTTGGAACAATCGGCTCACAATCCCTGTCTCCCACCAGTTGGCATCACGTCCACTCCCCTCACCCCATGGATACTCTGGTACCTCTGGACGAGTAGGAACCAACGCTGCTTTGAACAAAAGGTTTGTACCCCGGAAGAGGTTTTGAACAGGGCAATTGGAGCGGCCAAAGAATGGCAAGATGCACAACCGACAAC
>CM071721.1:20738320-20749225 GCA_036630335.1 Physaria fendleri | reverse complement strand
GATGTGGGTTTTCCAAATGCGTCAAGAAATTGCTCGCCGAAGCTGAAATCGAGGTATGTTAAATTGATTTTCACTAAGACGAGATATATTTTTTTTCGATTAGAAATCGAGGTATGTTAAATTGATTTTCACTAAGACGAGATATATTTTTTTTCGATTATTTTTAAGAGAAAAGGCCACTCTTTAGCTGTTGATTGCAATAGTATTATCCTTGAATTCGCCGTATATACTATGGAATCGATGTTTTGGTGTTGTAGCATAGGATTCTTACATGAATAAGTTCTCTTGTTACTGTTTCAGAAGAAGGAACTGAGCACTACTTTACCTGATCTAGAGGAAATTTACAGCGATTTTTTGAAGAAGAGGTGAGCTTGTTTCGCTTATTTCATATGTATCGAGATGCTCTTTTTTTTTTGCTTTACATGAAGTTGCAATTGCATTATTAGTCATGTTAAATCTTATAAACTTTGCTTTTCGCTTTTATTCTTCTGTTTCTTGCAGAGACCATGAAGCTGTGGCGAATGGAATTACCGAGGCGAATGCAAAGGAAGTGGTAGAGAATGTAAAGAAGGAGAAAAAGAAGAAGCAAACTAAGGAAACAAAGGTGGTGGTGGCTGAGGAAGAGAAGGTTGAAAAGACTGATGCTGATATCAAAGGCAGATTAAAAGAGAAAAAGAAGGAAACAAAGGTAGAAGTGGCTGAGGAGGAGAAGGTCAAAGAGACTGATGCTGCTATTGAAGTCGGATTGAAAGAGAAAAAGAAGAAGAAAAACAAGGAAACAAAGATGGAGGTGGCCGAGGAGGAAAAGGTTGAAAAAACTGACACTGATATGGAAGACGGATTGAAAGAGAAAAAGAAGGAAATAAAGGTGGAGGTGGCTAAGGAGGAGAAGAATGATACTGAGATGGAAGACGGAGTGAGAGAGAAGAAGAAGAAAAATAAGGAAACGAAGGTGGGGAAGACGGAGTGAGAGAGAAGAAGAAGAAAAATAAGGAAACGAAGGTGGAGGTGGTTGAGGAGGAGAAGGTTGAAAAGACTGATGCTGAGATCGAAGACGGATTGAGAGAGAAAAAGAAGAAGAAAAAGAAGTCGAAATCTGTCGAGGCTGATGATAATAAGGAAAAAGTTTCGAAGAAAAGGAAAAGATCAGAGCCTGAAGAGACTAAAGAAGAGACTGAGAATGTTGATGAAGAATCAAAACGTCGGAAGAAGGAAGAGAATGTTGTAGAAGATAACAAGGGTGTTGAAGAAACACCTGTTAAGCAGACTAACATTCAGGAAAACAACAATGTTGAGAAAAGCGAAGCGAAATCAAAAAATCAGAAGTCAGAAAAAGGGCTTTCTAACTCAAAAGAGGTACCTGCGTTTGCAGTAATTGATTCTTTTTTTGAGGGATTTAGAAGGTGTACTGACGTGTGACTTATTTACAGCCGAAGAAACCGTTTCAAAGGGTGAATGTTGAAGAAGTTGTGTTCACTGACGATAGGCTTAAAGACAACTCGTATTGGGCAAAGGTGTGATATAAACTCCATTGTGCCTTGTATAGCAATCTTTGATTTACCAATGCCTTCATTGAAGTTTGCTTCTATGTGTATAATAGAGTGGTGCTGAAATTGGTTATGGTGCTAAAGCTCAAGAGGTTCTAGGGCAAGTGAGAGGACGGTAATGCTCCCCACACTTCGAACTTATTACATATCTGAGTAATTGAGTTATGCTTTGACAATGATGGTCGTAGGAGTGTTGATTAGGTTATTAGATTTGGTTCGGTTCTGAAAACTGAATATTTTCCTCAGCTTTGGACCTGTTCATGTCTTGATATCTTCAATTTTTGTTCTTTTTTCTTTTTGGTTTAGGGGGTTCCGACATGAGAAGACAAAGAAGAAAAGAGGAAGCTACAGAGGAGGAGAGATCGATCTTCAGTCACATTCGGTTAAGTTTGATTACTCAGACGAAGAATGATTGATAAGCAACAACATGATCTTCAGTCACATTCGGTTAAGTTTGATTACTCAGACGAAGAATGATTGATAAGCAACAACATTGCTTTTTTTTGCCATTGATTCTCTTTTTGAGTTATCTCTATCTTTTTGAATTATCTGTATTGGACAAATCACTCGATAACATTATTTTTAAAGTTTCATATTCCACCTCTTCATATGTGGAATGGTTTAGTGATATTTCTTATGCTATATTGACCATAATGATAATGAGCATATGCTTCTTCCCTTTAACTTCTCATATAAACCAATGTATGTTCATGTATCAGAGTGGCATTTCAGTCCAAGGCTCCTAGCTGTCAATTGTGAAGAAATTAATTTTTCTATTTGCCAAGCATTTTATCTTTTCCTTTTTCTCTTGTCCAGCAATTTCTATAGGAGATTCTGATTAAATCAGTTGCTATGGCGCTTCCAGTCTACTGTATGAATTTATTTAAGCTCCCAAAGGAATTTTGTGAGGAGTTAGAAAAACTGATTGCAGAATTTTGGTGGGACAAAGGAGACTCCACAAAAGGAAAACATTGGTTTGCTTGAAAGAGAATGTGTTCTCCGAAATCAGAAGGAGGTTTAGGTTTCCGTGACTTTGAAGCATTCAATTTGGCTCTTTTGGGTAAGCAGACTTGGCGAATTTTTCAGTCTCCGGATTGCCTAATGGCGCAATTTTGAAAAGTAAATATTTTCCTCATAGCAATATCTTTAATGCTAGACAAGGGAAGAAATGTTCGTATATTTGGAAATCAATCATTGAGGGTCGAGATTTACTCAATAAAGGAATGCGCTTTGAAATTGGAAATGGTACTTTGGTTCAAGCGTGGGGGGGATCCTTGGTTATTTGAGTTACCTTCACGTGCTCCTCGAAAAACAGATATTGCACCAACAAATTTACAGGTTTCAGATTTGGAACTATACCAATTCAGGAATTTACACAGTTCGTTCTGCATATTATTTGGCAATCACTGCAGAAAACTCCAGTAGACCGCCTCCTCCGCCTGGTGATTTGATTTTAAAGACCAAAATCTGGAAGCTAGACATCGTATCAAAGATAAAACATTTTATGTGGAAGATGATCAGTGGAATTCTACCAGTAGGTGATATGTTGGTTCATCGACATATTATTCGAAGGTCAGAATGCGTTAGATGTTGTCAAATAGGTGAAAGTTTAGGACATATCTTTTTTGATTGTCCTTACGCACACAGAGTTTGGAAAAGAATTGATTTTGATGTTCGACATATTTTAGCTTCTGATATTGACTGGTTAAATAAGGTGGGTCTCATCTTAGATTATGCTTTAAACCATCAAAGCAATTCTGATGCGTATTTGCCTCTTTGGACACTTTGGCGGCTATGGAAGGCGAGGAACACACTTATTTTCCAAAGAAAAAATATTACAGATCATACCACTGCTATGAATGCTCGTACTGACTGTTTTGAGTGGAGAAATGCAACTTTGAATGTTTCAGAATATCAAAGCCAACCGACAGGTCATTCTTCATCCCATCAATGGCATAGACCACCTCCTTCATGGATTAAAGTAAACTATGATGGATCATGGGTGCAAGGTAGAATTACTGGCAGTGGATGGTTAATGCGGGATGAGTTTGGAAATTTCAGAGGTGCAGGACAAGCTATAAGTGGACAACCACAATCACCCCTAGAGGCGGAACTTTTTGCGTTGACATCAGCTTTGGAACACGCAAAATTACAAGGATTTGATCAAATAGTGGTGGAAGGGGATAACTCATTGATCCCGGGATTAATCAGGGGTTCAACTTTGAATTTCAAAGTGTTCAATTGGATTAGAGGGATTCATTCGCTCATGGAAGCTTTTAAGAAGGTAGAGGTGTCATGGATTAAAAGAAACGACAATTGTGAAGCTGATGTTCTTTCAAAATTTGCTGTTAATAATGTTGTTCCTATTCGATACTATCCATGTTGGCCTTCAATTCTGCCGTGGCCCGGCTAACTGTCCCTTTGGGATTTCCTTTATCAATGGAAACTAAAAAAAAAAAAACGTTTAAACTGATGAAATCCCCAAGACATTTGTACGCAAAACCAAACCAAAATACAAAACTCTGTAAATCTGAAACCGACGGGCCTATTCACCAGTGCATCTCCTTCTTCATCACTCCGTAGCCTACGGTAAATCAATTTCTGTGTCTTTGATTTGTTTTTCTTCTTCCACCGCCGCGAATTCTCCATACGCATTTATTGTTTTCTCTGTTTAACCTGTGTACTGAGTAGTTATTAGAGTGTTAATTGAGTTGGTTATTTCATTCTGGTTAACTTTGGTTTGAGATTGGTTATTTCAATCAAACTATTACTTAAGTCATATAAATAGTTGTATGTTAACTAACGAGAGACTTAACGTTGTAATTGGATTGTTAAGATTGAATAACAAATTTTGGCTCCTTCTGGAGCTTTTCTCCAAGATCCTTCAATGTCAGATTGAATAACAAATTTTGGCTCCTTCTGGAGCTTTTCTCCAAGATCCTTCAATGTCGAATTACTTTTGAAATGGTATCAGAGCAAATCTCTGTTCTTCTTTTTCTTCTTCCGCGTTCTAATTTCGTTGTGTTCTCTTTCGGAAATTCTTCGTGTTCTTGATCGAAGTTTTCCTTCTTTTTGTTCTGCGTTGAGTTCGGATTTCGTTTCTTTCTTCGAAATTCGTCTTTGTGTTGCGTTTATCTTCTTCTTTGCTCATCGATTTGCGCAGTCTTTGGCTGTATCTTATCGATTTTGAGGTTTTCTTTAAGTTCTTCTTCGTCCGTGGTTTTCCTCTTCGTTCGTTTCTTTCCGATCATGTCGTCTCGGAATCTTATCGGGAATATTACTTCAATCGGTGGCGATACCTCAAATCTTGGAGGTTTTAATACTCAACATGGCGATGATTCGATTCCACATGGAGATCCGATAAATCAGAATCAGATTCCAAATCCGCGAGGAGATCAATCAAATCAGAATTAACATTCCGCTACTATCACTGATCCTAGCTCCAATCCCCTTTACATTCATGGAGCTGATCATGCAGGTATTACCTTAGTCTCAAGTAAGTTGATCGGATTAAAGAACTTTAGTTCTTGGAGACGTTCTATGATCATGGCCTTAAGAGCTAGGAATAAGCTGGTATTTGTTGATGGAACCTTTCCTGAGCTGACTGAGGATCATCCTGATTATGGAACTTGGTTGAACCTTTCCTGAGCTGACTGAGGATCATCCTGATTATGGAACTTGGTTTAGATGTAATAGCATTGTTTGTACTTGGATCGTTAATTCTGTGGATAGTCAGATTGCTCAAAGTATCATGTATAGAGATATTGCTAGAGAGATGTGGTTAGATATTCATGACCAGTTCAAGCAAAGTGATGGCCCAAGAAATGTTGAAATTAAGCATATGATCTTCACAGAGGTTCAGGGTCAGCGTAGTGTCGGTGAGTATTACACCAAATTAAAGCAATTGTGGGAGGAACTCAAGAATCATCAAGTTCCATATAATTGTTGTTGTGGAAGACCACAGTGTGCTAGTCTGAAGTTGCTTGAAGAGGAAAGGGAACAGGACAGAGTTCTGAAGTTTCTTATGGGATTAAATGATTCTTACAAAGGTACAAGAGGTCAGATTCTCATGATGGAACCGAAGCCTAGCATGGCAAAGGTGTAGGTGTTCAACTTAATTTCTCAAGATGAAAGACAAAGAGGCATGAGTAATGGTGTCACAAATGCTCCGGTTTTCCAGACTTCTCAGCAAATTACTCCTCAGCAAAACGTCTCAGAAGATAATGTTGTTGCTGCTTTTGGTTATAATAAAGGAAAGAACAAACCTATTTGTTCTCATTGTGGTCTTGTTGGCCACACTGTCAACCGTTGTTACAAGCTACATGGTTATCCCCCAGGATATAAGAGTGGACAAGCTACATGGTTATCCCCCAGGATATAAGAGTGGAAATAGAGGTAATCAAATTCAAGGTAATCAACAGGTGAAGAGTAATTTTCCGGGACAGAATAACAATCAAAGTCAAGGCCAAAGGAAAGAGTATGTGGCTAATGTTTTCATGGAGGGTTCTCTTACCAATGAGGGCAAGGATATGAGTCAGAGATCTGAAGGTGCAGGAAACATCACAGCTGATCAAGTTCAGCGTATTCTTTCTGCCTTAAGTGTTGCACCAGGTAGAATTGACAAGATTACTCAGGGAAGTGGTGTTCTCTCAGCAAAAGCAGCTGGAAAGCAACCAGAATGCTCTACTTCTCAGACTCATATGCTTCCACACGGGCAGAATTCTTCTGCCTCAGGTAAGTTTCCTGATCTTTTACATACTTTATCTGCTAATGATATACATAGTGGTCTTGGTCTAGATAGGAAGTCTTGGATCATAGACACAGGAGCCAGCTGTCATGTCTGTTATGATGTCAGTCAGTTTGTAGAGGTGCAGTCTATTGAGAATACCTATGTTACTCTCCTGTCAGTCAGTTTGTAGAGGTGCAGTCTATTGAGAATACCTATGTTACTCTCCCGAATGGTACCCGTATTATGGTAGAAAAGTCTGGCACTGTGTGCATTTCTCAAACTCTAAGTCTTCATTCAGTTCTTTATGTTTCACAATTTAAATTCAATCTTTTAAGTATTAGTTCTTTGGCAAAAGACAATACTAATTCAGTTCTTTTTACTACTGACTCATGTTATATTCTTTCTAATAACCTGATAAATGTACAGGTGCATATGCAGGACTTAATGATTGGTAAAGGGTCTTTGAAGCATAATCTGTATGTGCTGGAACCACCTGAAGAAATAAATGATTCAGTCATCCTACAAGTCTCGGCTGATACCTGGCATCACAGGCTGGGTCACCCTTCTCATGATAAAGTTCAAAAGTTGTCTAAAGTTTTAGGCTGTTCAAATAAGACTAGTAATACTGTTTGCAGAGTTTGTCCTCTTGCCAAACAGAAAAGACTATCTTTTCCTTTCTTGAATAATAAATCTGATAAACCTTTTGATCTTTTACATTTGGATACTTGGGGTCCATTTCATTTAGCTACTAATGAAGGTTACAGGTATTTTCTTACGATTGTTGATGATCATAGCAGATTGACATGGGTTTATCTCATGAGGAACAAGAGCGATGTTGCTCAAGCGTTTCCAGATTTTCTGAAGATGGTAGAGACACAATTTGATGTAAAGGTGAAAGGTATCCGTTCTGATAATGCTCCTGAATTGGTTTTCAATGATTTGTTGAAGTCTAGAGGCATTGTTCATTATTTTTCTTGCCCCTATACTCCACAACAAAATTCTGTTGTGGAGAGAAAACATCAACCTATACCTATACTCCACAACAAAATTCTGTTGTGGAGAGAAAACATCAACATATATTGAATGTGGCTAGGTCTTTGCTTTTTCAGTCCAATGTCCCTTTAGAGTATTGGGGAGATTGTATTTTGACAGCCATATATCTTATAAATAGAACACCTTCACTTTTACTTGACTATAAGACTCCTTATGAAGTGTTAACTTCTACATCTCCAAATTATAGTCATTTAAAGGTGTTTGGTTGTCTTTGTTTTGTGTCTACTCTTACAAAGGATAGACATAAATTTTCTAAGCGTGCTAATGCCTGTGTTTTTCTTGGAAATCCCCCAAATTTTAAAGGTTACAAAGTCCTTGATATTGAAACAAGGACTATTTCTATAACTCGTGATGTTGTCTTCTATGAAGACGTTTTTCCTTTTCAGGTTGCTGATATTTTCAGTCAGGATATTTTGCCCTTACCCGTGAGTGAGCAAATATTTCCTGTAGATTTAAGTTCAGAGATGCAATCACTTTGGTATGGTAAGGATATGGTTTTCAACAACCATACAGGTAATCAAAATACTAATGATGATAATGTAGCTAATGATGTGTCTGATCAAAGTTTCCCTGATTCTTTTGGTGGTAATGGTAATCAAGAAATTCCTGATATGGTTTATAATTCTGATGAAATTTCTATTTCTGATCAGTTATCTGATTCGGGTCACATTGTTGAAAATAATATTGTTGTTCCTCATGAAAATGTTAATGTTCCTAATGAGGGTGTAGCAAATGATGATATTGTAATTCACCATGATGTTATAGCTAACAATGGTGTTGTTGAGCAGACTATTCCAACAGGTAGAACAAAGAGACAATCAAAAGCTCCTTCCTATCTTGACGAATATCACTGCTATCTTCTACAAGACTCTGGAAGTTTTCCTTCTCACCCAGCACACACAACTTCTCATCTTATATCCTTTGTGTTATCATATGAAAATATATCTTCTTCGTATAAGAATTTTATCTTGTCTATCTCCACTTTCACTGCTCCTAAGCGATTTGCAGAGGCAATTAAATTGACAGACTACAAAACAGCAATGCATTTGGAGATGGATCAGTTGATAGATAATGGAACCTGGTCCATAGTTGAACTCCCTGAAGGAAAGCATCCTGTAGGCAACAAGTGGGTGTATACTATCAAACACAACCCAGACGGTAGTATAGAACGTTACAAAGCTAGAGTCGTGGCAAAGGGTTACACTCAATTAGAAGGACTGGATTATTTAGACACCTTTTCACCTGTAGCCAAAATGGGAACTTTCAGGATTCTTTTAAAGATAGCTGCAGTGAAGAATTGGTCTATCAGTCAGTTGGATATAAGCAATGCGTTTCTCAATGGTGATCTTGATGAAGAGATCTATATGACTCTTCCAGAAGGTTATTCTATCCTTACAGGCAAAAGTTATCCTGATAATGCTGTTTGTAGGTTACATAAGTCTATATATGGTTTAAAACAAGCCTCAAGGCAATGGAACCAGAAACTCTCTTCGGTTATTCTTTCTGCAGGATTTAAACGAAGTTCAGCTGATCATTCTCTTTTTACAATGTCTTCAGGAAGTACTTATATTGTTGTCCTCGTTTATGTTGATGATATACTAATAGTGGGAAATGATGATGTTGAAATAGACAGGTTTAAAGATTATCTCAAGGCAGCTTTCAAGTTAAGGGATCTTGGACAAGCAAAATACTTCCTCGGATTTGAGATTGCTCGAAATTCTTCTGGTATTTCTATTAATCAACGAAAATATACTCTTGAGCTTCTTGAAGAATCAGGTTATTTAGGTTGTAAGTCTTTATCTATTCCTATGGATCCAAATGTTAAGCTTTCTGATTCTACAGGGGAATTATTACCAGATCCTTCTGTTTATAGAAGGATAGTTGGTAGACTTTTATATTTGACACATACTAGACCTGAGATTACCTTTGCAGTTCATAAGCTCAGTCAATTTATGGCAAAACCAAGAGATACTCACTTACAGGCAGCTCATCGTGTGCTCAGATTTCTCAAACAGAGTCCCGGGGCAGCTCATCGTGTGCTCAGATTTCTCAAACAGAGTCCCGGACAAGGTATATTTTTCTCTGCACAATCTGATTTGAAACTTACAGCTTTTTCTGATGCAGATTGGGCTGCATGTGCTGATACACGACGATCTATAACTGGCTACTGTATGTTTTTGGGAGATTCTATGGTGTCTTGGAGGTCTAAGAAACAACAAACAGTGTCCAGAAGCAGCTCAGAAGCTGAATACAGGGCTTTAGCGGATGCAACATGTGAATTGATTTGGCTCAATACTTTGCTAGCTGATCTTCAATGTTCTTCATCAACTCCTGCAACCCTTTACTGTGATAATCAGTCGGCTCTACATATTGCTTCCAATCCGGTGTTTCACGAGAGAACGAAACATATAGAGAATGATTGTCACAATGTACGAGAGAAACTTCAAGCTGGTGTCCTTAAACTTCTTCATGTTTCATCTACCAACCAGCTTGCAGACGTTTTTACTAAGGCTGTTCAACCAAGAATCTTCAAGAGTTTATTGTCCAAGATGCAGCTTCATGATCTATATGCTCCATCTTGAGGGGAGGGTATTAGAGTGTTAATTAAGTTGGTTATTTCATTCTGGTTAACTTTGGTTTGAGCTTGGTTATTTCAATCAAACTCTTACTTAAGTCATATAAATAGTTGTATGTTAACTAACGAGAGACTTAACGTTGTAATTCGGATTGTTAAGATTGAATAACAAATTTTGGCTCCTTCTGGAGCTTTTCTCCAAGATCCTTCAATGTCAGATTGAATAACAAATTTTGGCTCCTTCTGGAGCTTTTCTCCAAGATCCTTCAATGTCGAATTACTTCTGAAAGTAGTCATTAGATCGGATTTTCTGGTTATTGATCGTGGATATGTAAATCTCTTCTGAAAATTTTTTTTCGCACCAATGGAAGTAGTGAGATGAAATTGCATGATTTCGTAATTCTGTTGTTGGAATTTGCATCTTGTTTTAAAGCTTGATCGTGGCTATTTTTCTCTGTGCTTAACCTGAATGTACTTTGTTTCCTCACGTATTGGTTTAGTGCTATTATTGTACCCTTGAACTGAGATATTCCTTTTGGTTGACGGAAAACAGAAAAAAAATTGGAGAAATCGTGTACGCTACTAATTCACTATGACATAGGAAATCCTGCAATTGCGAACGAGATCAATGAAAGGGAATGATATATTGCCAAAATTGATGCCATGAAGAATGCTATCATGCTTTTGCTTAATGGTGAAATTTTGCCTCAGCGTTTCATCACTATTATCAGATACGTTTTGATGTCTGAAGACCTCACGATACAGAAGCTACTGCTGCTTTATCTGGAGACAATTGAGAAAACCGTTGCTAAAGGAAAAGTGTTACCTGAGATGATATTGATATCTCAGAATCTTAGGAACAACCTTCAGCATCCGAATGTGTACATCCATGGAGTTACCTTGCGGTTCCTTAGCCGATTAAGAGAGACCGAAGTTATGGAGCCTTTGATTCCGTCGGCATTGCAAAATCTGGAGCATCTCCATCCGTTTGTTTGTAGGAT
>CM071721.1:20691882-20702243 GCA_036630335.1 Physaria fendleri | reverse complement strand
GTAATTAGCATCATTTGATTTTTTGACATAAAATAAATGATGCTATCGACCCTTTTTGTTGTAGTGAGTGATATATCACCGGACACGGGATAATTAAATATTAAATAGAAATTTATTTATTTATTTTTTCAATTATAATTTAAGTTTATTATGTTATTATATATAGATTGATTTTATAATTTCTTTTACTCTATTAATAATTTTATTGTTTTATTGGCTTATGTTTCATGTAGTAAATATATTTAACTTTATAATTTTTATTTTATGATCTAATATATTAATAAACAAGCATAAATAATTTATTAGTATGATAGAAATATTTAATTTAATATCGAAATAAAAATTAAACCGTGATATATCGCGGGAGAAAATCTAGTATAATAGTATTTTAAAAAATGTAATTACATAATAAAACCTTATTCAAATGGTGTATGTAATTACATAAATAAAAGAACATGAAATAATTATATAGCTAGTGATGGGTGTACTGTAATGGAACTATCAAGGAATCTAGCTAAGATCTAGTCAAAGATTACAATAGCGATCATGGAATTTCAAATGTCATTTGGATATGAGAATTGACTAACGAGCATATTCAAAATAAACGATTTGGCCATCGTAATAGCTTAGCCTATAAAGTTATTATCTTAGAAGTCCTAATGATCTATAGAAATTTATTTATTTATTTTTTCAATTATAATTTAAGTTTATTATGTTATTATATATAGATTAATTTTATAATTTCTTTTACTCTATTAATAATTTTATTGTTTTATTGGCTTATGTTCCATGTAGTAAATATATTTAACTTTATAAATTTTATTTTATGATCTAATATATTAATAAACAAGTATAAATAATTTATTAGTATGATAAAAATATTTAATTTAATATCAAAATAAAAATTAAACCACGATATATTGCGGGAGAAAATCTAGTATAATAGTATTTCAAAAAATGTAATTACATAATAAAACCTTATTCAAATGGTGTATGTAATTACATAAATAAAAGAACATGAAATTAAATAATTATATAGCTAGTGATGGGTGTACTGTAATGGAACTATCAAGGAATCTAGCTAAGATCTAGTCAAAGATTACAATAGCGATCATGGAATTTCAAATGTCATTTGGATATGAGAATTGACTAACGAGCATATTCAATATAAACGATTTGGCCATCGTAATAGCTTAGCCTATAAAGTTATTATCTTAGAAGTCCTAATGATCTAATAAACGATTTGGCCATCGTAATAGCTTAGCCTATAAAGTTATTATCTTAGAAGTCCTAATGATCTATTAGTGAATTTTCAATAATGGTGATAGTCGTAAATCGTTATTAACTTGTAAGACCTAAAATATTTTATTTATGAGCATTAGAGGAATCAATGAATTAAAAAAAAACAAAAAAAGGAATCAAAGAGATAAACTATAAATACAATACCGAATACCGATCATAAAATACAATGAAGTTATATATCTGATCAACCCGTTCTTGTGATATAGGTAAAAAGAAAATGTTAATTCGATTGTAAATAGTAAAATTTAGTATACATAAAAAGTTCATAGAATGCATAAGAATATCTCATTTCATGTATAGTGCATAATAATATGAAGTTAAGAGATATATTGGACTTTTAAAACGGATATTTTGTGAGAAACCATTTGAATGAAAACAATGTAGTACAAAGGAAGAAGTGGTCCTCTATAACTTAAAATCCCTACGAAGATCTGCATGAAATCTGCTTAGTCCCCACTTTCACTTTCCTTTCTATAACTTAAAATCCCTACGAAGATCTGCATGAAATCTGCTTAGTCCCCACTTTCACTTTCCTTTTTCCTTTTATTACCAAACCAAATTATTATAATCGTATGGCCTAAATTACTACATTCCCATCACATTTTTTTATTTATCTATATGTCACTTCATAACTCAGTTTCTTTTTGTTTCTCGAAATTCTCGCAAATGTTTTACTATCACCAGTTTGGAAATTCAAATCTATTTATGACTTTCACCAATATGTCGATCACATGTCATCATATAATTTCATTTGTGTATCTTGAAGATTCTATAGAATGCTCACCAAGTAATAATGTAACATAGTCAATTTCACTGAAAATTTACTAGATATTTAGTGAAAGTTACTTTATGAAAAAAATGAGTTCTAACAAGTAGGATATACTTTTAAAACATGATTGAAAACTATATAGATGCTACCAAACTTTCCAATCACTTTTGAATTTTGAACTCTCCACTTAGTAGTTACATTTCTCTATATGAAAATGAAAATGCATATGTTCATACCTTTATTTTCTGGCATACGTATAACGTTTTGGTACGTATAGTGTATTATTGCTTTGTTGTACGTATTAATCGTTTGGTCGGCTGTGCTTATCTGTTATTGTACTTAATGTTCAAAACGTGGGTGTCGGAATCACTTAACTAATCTTTATTTTTAGATAAATTATCTCTGTTTTTACACTAATTAATCTTTTCATTATTTAGTAGACCCAACATATATTTTCATTATTTACATGAATCAAACTCTACAATGTTTACATTTAATTACTTGGATCGCAATAACAAAAGCCAATTATGAGAATCCAGTTTTTGCTGCAACCTAGTTTATCAAAAGATTAGAATAAAAGTAGCACATTACTAACTAGTGGTGCGCACATGCGTTTTGAATTATATAATGATGATGAATGGATAATATAAACGAAGGGAACATATAAGGAGCATGATGATGTATGGACAAAATAAAGGTTTAAGACAACTAAATACTTTTTTATTTTTATTTTAAAAATTTAAAAGGGATACAAATATGTGCCCACGAGTTGAAATCATTACCCTTATTCCTTATTCCATAATATCCCTTATTTGTCTCTCAAATCTTTGTTCATTATTACAACTTATTCTGTTCATGAAATTTTAATTATTTATTTTGCATACATATAATCGACACAATTAACCATGTGATCAGACAAAAGGATTATGGTTAAAAGCAATTTAATTATTATTTTCTTCTATAATCTTTTATCATACTGAAAATAATCTTTATGAAACGAAACGCAAAACATATTCCCAATTTGGTTGGAAATAGATGATTTAAAATATAACTACTAATTAGATATTATAATTTTATTTTATTTTGTGGGGGTGGTTATATTTTTAAAAAAGAGAAGGAAAGCTAATGGAAAACAAAAACCTAATGATTAGATTTAGCTTGATAGTCGTAAGACTATGGATACAATAATTATAGAAAAATATAATTAAGTGAAACCTAATGGAAAACAAAAATTGAGTGAGTGTGTTAGTGAAAATGACACATAGGAATTAATAATATGTTAAGTACTTAGTTTAAATTCCAACTGAGCATAATTATTTTGAATCCCTCCTAATTATACACATCTTATCTTGTTATATAATTGCTTAAGATATTTAGATTACAGATTAAACATTCATAAAAGTAATGCAGATTTTTCTTTTGTCGCGACAAGAAGTTAACATGTGGCAAAAGAAGCAAACAGAAGGAAATCTTGAGGATATTGCATGTCTTTCTTTTTATTGTTTATTCAAGGCATAATGATTAATCACGAATCTACCAAGTTTGGTTTAGGACATATAATCGACACAATTAACCATGTGATCAGACAAAAGGATTATGGTTAAAAGCAATTTAATTATTATTTTCTTCTATAATCTTTTATCATACTGAAAATAATCTTTATGAAACGAAACGCAAAACATATTCCCAATTTGGTTGGAAATAGATGATTTAAAATATAACTACTAATTAGATATTATAATTTTATTTTATTTTGTGGGGGTGGTTATATTTTTAAAAAAGAGAAGGAAAGCTAATGGAAAACAAAAACCTAATGATTAGATTTAGCTTGATAGTCGTAAGACTATGGATACAATAATTATAGAAAAATATAATTAAGTGAAACCTAATGGAAAACAAAAATTGAGTGAGTGTGTTAGTGAAAATGACACATAGGAATTAATAATATGTTAAGTACTTAGTTTAAATTCCAACTGAGCATAATTATTTTGAATCCCTCCTAATTATACACATCTTATCTTGTTATATAATTGCTTAAGATATTTAGATTACAGATTAAACATTCATAAAAGTAATGCAGATTTTTCTTTTGTCGCGACAAGAAGTTAACATGTGGCAAAAGAAGCAAACAGAAGGAAATCTTGAGGATATTGCATGTCTTTCTTTTTATTGTTTATTCAAGGCTTGCTTAAGATATTTAGATTACAGATTAAACATTCATAAAAGTAATGCAGATTTTTCTTTTGTCGCGACAAGAAGTTAACATGTGGCAAAAGAAGCAAACAGAAGGAAATCTTGAGGATATTGCATGTCTTTCTTTTTATTGTTTATTCAAGGCATAATGATTAATCACGAATCTACCAAGTTTGGTTTAGGAGTCTTTCTTTTTATTGTTTATTCAAGGCATAATGATTAATCACGAATCTACCAAGTTTGGTTTAGGATTGTTTTTAATTAAAACTGACGAAATAATTTATTATTATTATTATCCCTTTCCTAATAAATTATAGGCACTTTTACATGGCCGTAAGGAAGAAGATCTTGTAGATTCTTTTGATGATGACCTAATTGTGACAAGGAAACATCATCTAGTAGGGATATTAATGAGAAATATTCTCCAAAAAGAACATTAATATATGCGAAATGTTTTAGATCCCATTTTTTTCTACAGTTCTTACAGTAGAACTATTTCCAAACGATACGGTTGGATTTATTGTGGCTGTCGTCTTAAAATCATTGTAGCATTCTTTCCCACCGTAACGATAGGATTAATGAATCTTTTTTATTATTATTTTTAACGATAGGATTAATGAATCTTTTTTATTATTATTTTTTTCTGAAATCTAGATTTGGTGTTATTAAGGGGAAATTACAAAGGTGCCTTTAGTTTTTTCGAAAATAGTTGAAATATAATTGATTTCAGTGTATTCTCAATTTAAATCACCGACCAATAAACCCACATATATACTACAATTTCAATCCTCATGATGAGATACATCCCATTTAGTTGTTTTTGATATTTACAACTAATCATAGTTATCATTGGGATTATGGTGGTGGTGATGATGACATGTTACACTAATATGTTGATATCATGCAGATATTTACCGAGTGCAACATAGAATACATCACATTTCAAAAACATTTTTGTAAGATCATTATATAATTTTGAATTTAAATAAACTTATTTGAAATAAATTAATAAGTTTTCAAAAATTGATATTTCAATATTGTATAATTTTCTTTTAAAAAATTTCAATATTGTATAATTTTCTTTTAAAAAGTAGTTTTATTAATTATTTATTGATAATTTTCAAAAATTTAGTCTCTAATATTCATTTGATAAATATAGAATTCTTGAAAAATATAATTTGATGAGATTGATTGCTAATATTTACTATCCGCAAAAAAATACTTCTAGAATTCAATATTTTTTTATAGAACAAATTATTGTATTGATTGAAATGTTTGATTATTATAAATTATACAACAGTAATTTGGCTTACAGTGTCACTTAGCTAAATTATAATTATTAAATAATATGCTTTTAAAGTTATATTTTATTAGTTTTGCACAAATGTTTTTTTTTTTTTTCAAAACTAATTTAAAAATAAAAATAAAAATAAAATAGAATTAATTTTAGTTGGTGATGTGGCAAAAGATCTATATGATTTGGATAATTGTATATTAGACTCTCTTTTATCAATATTTTCATAAACAAATTTTTTTTAGTTTTACTAACCAATTTTATTTAATTTTTTGGTATTCGAGATTTTCGCATATTTGCAACTTATAGTAATCTTTAGTCACCACATTGTCGACATACATTTCTATCACATTTAGTCGGGTACAAATATATCCTTTTTTCTACATAAAAGTAATTTTAATTAAACATAATTATGTTAATACTACTCTTTTTTTTATTCATTTTTTTCTACATAAAAGTAATTTTAATTAAACATAATTATGTTAATACTACTCTTTTTTTTATTCATTAAAGAGAAATTTTTTATTAAGTTTGTAAGGAAACTTAACTTATTGTATGTTATACATTACCTGATATATATGGGCTAAAGCAAAGATGTGTCGAATTGTAACAGTTAATATGATTTTAAGCTATATCGTAAGTATTAGTTTTGAAAAAAAAAAAAAACTTGGTGATTTGACAAAAGATATACATAATTTGGATAATTATATACTAGATTCTAGTATATTGATATATTCATACATGAAATTTTAGTTAAATATATTTATTCTTAAGTTATGGAATATACCCGATTGTTATATTACCACATGGATTCCTATGAGTTCAAGACTGCATTATCTAATTTTATCATTATCAATTAATTATTTTCATCTGCAATATTATTGGATATTAAGTGGTCAGTTAAAAACAATCTAGACATTTACACTTGATTACCCCTAAATTTGGATTTTTATTCAGACATAAAAAATATGAAAAAATAATGTACATCTAAGGCTTGAGATGTGAAGGCTTGATTTTAATTACTTGGGGCTTCCATTCACCAACAAAGACTAAAAGTGCTCTCCGAACCGTGCTGGATAGTCACCCATCACACGGCTCTCAAACCCAACCTGTGGTGGATCCCGGGAGACAAAGTCAAAGCGCTAACATATTACAGAATCTATGAAAGTAATCATACTAGATGGACATATTTTTCCAAAACCATTTGACTTAGCGTGCATGTTCAAACGGTTATATCTAATACTATTGGTTTGTCTATTGTAACCTATGGTTTCAATCAAACTTTGACGAAATTGTGATGATTTATTTCAGTTTTTTTTTTAGCATATAAATTCTTAGCATATGATAAAAAACAAAAAATCTTACCATATCCTGTGTTTTATAGAACTTATCAGGTACTAATATCATTTCTTGAAATGTATAACTAATATAAAAGTATCAGTTAACTATGTATATAAATTAAAATATAATAAAAATAAATCTTTGATATGTATTGCTATGTAAATATATATATAATTAAAATATAATAAAAATAAATCTTATTTCAGAATTAGTGAATATTTCTATATATTTATATGGGATAATATAATAATGATTATCTATAATATTTTTAATAAAGATAATCTATAATTATTTGTGTGGAATTATATATTATTATATACAATTATTATTTGATAAAGATTATATATAATTATTACTTATCTTAAAATTATTAAAATTTATATTTTTATTAATGTATAATTTATCAGTTTTTAATTATAATAATATATTTGTAAACGTGAGAATGATTATGATGATAAATCTAAAATTTTTTATGAGAATGAATATGCATCTAATAAGTTTTTTAGTTACAAGATACGTTATCAGTTAATAATAAAAATAGGGTTAATTATTACAGAGAGGATACTCACCCCAAAAAAAAAAAAGAAAAAACAAGAACCTGCCTAGTACATGTTTCTACTACACACGTGGCTTAGTGGCTATATATACAAACTACTCTTTGTTTGATACAAATCAAGCTAAAGCGTTACTTACCAAAAAAAAGTGGCTATATATACAAACTACTCTTTGTTTGATACAAATCAAGCTAAAGCGTTACTTACCAAAAAAACTCTCAAAAAACTATGGCTAATATTCGTTCACAAATTCATCTCGGAGTAATAACAATATCAATCATCATTACTCTTTTAACTCCGATCACAACATACACATCATCATCACAACCATGGAATATTCTTTCTCACGGTAAACTCACCACCGTCTCCTCCTCCATCGAATCAGCCGCCGTTGATTTCGGCCACGTCACCAAAATCTTACCCTCCGCCGTCTTAAATCCTTCCTCCGTCGAAGACATCACCGATCTCGTAAAACTATCTTATAATTCTCATTCACCTTTCGCTTTAGCAGCTCGTGGTCATGGACACAGCCACCGTGGCCAAGCCTCGGCTAAAGACGGAGTTGTGATCAACATGAGGTCAATGGTGAACAAGGATCGAGGCATCAAGGTGTCTAAGACCGGTTTATATGCTGACGTGGATGCATCTTGGTTATGGATTGAGGTGTTGAATAAAACGTTGGAGTTAGGGTTAACGCCGGTTTCTTGGACGGATTATTTGTATTTAACGGTCGGTGGAACGTTATCTAACGGCGGAATTAGTGGACAAACGTTTAGATACGGTCCACAGATCACAAATGTTCTTGAGATGGATGTTATTACTGGTACGTACAAATAACTCTTTTCACTTCATTATTACTGGTACGTACAAATAACTCTTTTCACTTCAAAATACATTTTTTTTTACGTGTCAAAAAAAAAAAAAAACTTGGTACGTTTTCTCGTCTTTTCTTTTAGATCTGCGCTGCCACTTTTGGTTATGCTCTTCTTTTGTTTGTCCTTTTCGACTCTTGAACTTTTTGATAGCTTTTCTTCTTTTCACACATCTCTTTATTTGTATAAGATTAGAAAAAATATACAGAATAGGTAAAAAAAGATGTGGTTGTAGTTTAGAAAGGCTATGTCTTCTCTTAATGGTATAAGTTTTTATATTATAAACATGAGCATATTAATGCAAAGGTCGAGTTAATTTGGGATTTTTTTAAAAAATAAAGTTTTCTACATGTTATGAAAATTCCGTCAAATTTAAAGCTGATTCTGCGAAATTTACATGGTTGTCTATTATGTAACGGTTCATTAAACCCGGTGAACAAAGAACAAACACCAAATCAACCAAATGGTCCCACACACACAATTTTACACGAGGTTTCTTGGGGCGTAAGGACAAAACTCAAAAAGTTCATGGTCCTAACCATGGATTTAAGTAACAGTCAATTTTATTATAGCTGTCCCATTATAATGTCCAGATGCATGACACTGTTGGTCTCAAGTGTAGTTAGCTTTCAAAGAAATGTCCAGATGCATGACACTGTTGGTCTCAAGTGTAGTTAGCTTTCAAAGACTTTTTAGTTCCATTGTTTGGTTAGGAAATAACATAATTTAATGAGACTGACTTTAGCAACTTCAAAGTCTATATGATCTTATACTTTTCTTTGAAACTCGTTGCATATTTGTATAAATTATACTATTCTTTGTAGACTCTTATATAACAGTCTAGATTTGCTGAATTTGTTTACCAAACTTTTCTAATTGGGTCAATGAATATTTTTTATTTTATAGGAAAAGGAGAGATTGTAACTTGTTCCCAAGATATGAACTCGGATCTTTTCTACGCCGTGTTGGGAGGTTTGGGTCAATTCGGGATAATTACAAGAGCCAGAATTAAACTCGAAGTAGCTCCGAGAAGGGTATGCTAAAAATTCATAAATTTGTTTATTATAATAACTGAATTTTTATTAAATTTATGAATGAACATATATGTACTTTTGTATTTTTGCAGGCCAAGTGGTTAAGGTTTCTATACATAGATTTCTCTGAATTTACAAGAGATCAAGAAAGATTGATGGAGAGATTGTAACTTGTTCCCAAGATATGAACTCGGATCTTTTCTACGCCGTGTTGGGAGGTTTGGGTCAATTCGGGATAATTACAAGAGCCAGAATTAAACTCGAAGTAGCTCCGAGAAGGGTATGCTAAAAATTCATAAATTTGTTTATTATAATAACTGAATTTTTATTAAATTTATGAATGAACATATATGTACTTTTGTATTTTTGCAGGCCAAGTGGTTAAGGTTTCTATACATAGATTTCTCTGAATTTACAAGAGATCAAGAAAGATTGATATCAGAAATGGACGGTGTAGATTTCTTGGAAGGTTCCGTTATGCTGGACCATGGCCCACCCGATAACTGGAGATCCACGTATTATCCACCGTCGGATCATTTAAAAATCGTCTCAATGGTCAAACGACATCGTATCATATATTGCCTCGAAGTCGTCAAGTATTACGACGAAACTTCTCAATACACAGTCAACGAGGTCCGTACAAATCATACATGTATAATTGGGAGATCTTTACGCAATAATTAAGTAAATATTTCATAATTACATTTAATTATTTAAAAATCATGCAGGAAGTGGAGGAGTTAAGCGAGAGTTTGAACTTTGTAAGAGGGTTTAAGTACGAGAAAGATGTGACATATATGGATTTCTTAAACCGGGTCCGAACCGGTGAACTAAGCTTGAAATCCAAAGGCCAATGGGATGTTCCACATCCATGGCTTAATCTCTTCGTACCAAAATCACAAATTTCAAAATTTAATAATGGCGTTTTTAAGGGCATTGTCCTAAGAAATAACATCACTAGCGGTCCACTTCTTGTTTACCCAATGAACCGCAACAAGTAAG
>CM071721.1:20653894-20665359 GCA_036630335.1 Physaria fendleri | reverse complement strand
CTTTTATTGATAAAGCCCTTAAACATGTATGACTGATAAACTCACATGTCCAACAGGTTCATTTGAATTTTCTGAGTCTGCAGAATTCTCAGACTTCTGTTTCTTTGATCTCTCAGTGTTCTTCCACTTACTGTTCTTTTCTATTTTTGCAATGTTTCTGCAATGTAACCCCCTAATGGATTCTTCTGTATTCTTTGCTTCAACCATTTTTCTATTTTTGCAATGTTTCTGCAATGTAACCCCCTAATGGATTCTTCTGTATTCTTTGCTTCAACCATATCGAAATGTCTTGGTCCAGAATCTGTTTCGCAAGACAAATCCTTTGCCTCATCTGGAAATATCCAGAGGCGGGAGCCTCGTGCACTCTTAAGTTGGGAATCCTTTAAACGCACAGATTTGTTCTGTTTCTTCTCATCATCCTTTGCTTCTATCATCAAGCTTCTTTTTCGCGTCTGTTTACTTAAGGAGTCGCTTCTTCTAGTGCTTTGTTTATGACTCTTCTCCTCTATAACTACTGTGCTTTCATCTCTCGAAACTAGAACCAAATCATCACATCTCTTTATGTTATCTCTAGACACCCTCTATAACTACTGTGCTTTCATCTCTCGAAACTAGAACCAAATCATCACATCTCTTTATGTTATCTCTAGACACTGACTTCTCTATATCCTCAAAGTTAATGATTTTCCTTTCTTTCGGTGTCTCTATATTCACAGTGCTTCTCGCTTGTGGTTTCGCCTTACTTTTCTCCTCATCTTTACAAGAACCAGTTGGAATCTCTGCTGCCCGAATTTTTGTATCCTGTCAAAAATTCTAGAGAATCTTAATCAAAAGAGTTTTAAAAACATCTTGATAACATAGACTTATACTCAAAACTCCCTGAATATACCTGAGTAACTTTGACCTCAAAGTTGCTTATCATTTTCCTCACATTGCTCAAATTTGTCTCTGATATACTCCGCCTCATTGACTTCCGTTTAGGATTTCTTTCTGAGTTCTTCAAATCTTTATCTTCTTGCTTCACTACCGATACACTCTTGGCAATTTTAACTTCTTGAAGCTTCTTGCTTGGTTTGCTCAAAACCTTATCTTCTTGCTTCACTAACGGTACATTCTTGCTTGAAGAAACATCTAAACAAGATAGTTGATCTTTCATCTTCTCAATAGTATCTTTTACATGTGGCTTCCACGTTATAAGATTTGACGAAACCAGAGCTCTGTCTGCATTAGTCTACATCAGGTGTAAAAAAATCAGTGGCCAAAGATACAAATATTTTAAAAATTTGTATATGCGAAAACATATCAAAGTGATTATTAATCATACTTCACTTTCTTGAAACAGACCAAGATTTGTCCTAGGATTAGCAACGGCCACGATGTCTCGGGTATGCATTGAACTTAAGGAAGACAGATCTCTCATAACATCAAGAACAAGCAAAATGAGGACAAACAAACATTTAGAAAGACAGCTTAACAATATAAACAAGCAGAAGTAACATTCTTATTCATTTTCATAGATTAACCTGAAGCAATGCTTTTAGATTTGGTAAAAGAACTGCCACTGGTGAGATCATCATGCTTCTTTCTCAGTGCTGATTGTCTCTTTCAAAGCAATCAAAACCAATGGATTCATCAAGACTAGGACTTTGCAGGGGCTAGTGAAACAGAAGGTGAATTTAGATTACCAGGAATCGTATGCGATTTCGATCTTCTTGACTGAGAACAAACTGCATTTTCAAATGGACATTTCCATAGCCATTGAATGGAAGTTTCTCTTCCATGAAACCACTCTCTATTATCATTTTTGTCTCTATCTCTGCCTCCAAAAATCCCAAAATTCAGAAAATGAAACAAGCAATTTGGTCTATAGGGTTTAAGAAAAGAGATACCTTTTTGTAATATTAGATTTCCATTGACATCTAACATAGTAACAATCAAGTTTTCTCGGAGTCTAGTAACTGGACTGTGCCACATTGAATAAAAGAAACAAAAAAAGTGTCAAAATTTCTCAAAAAAAGTTCAGAATTTAGAAACTTGAAAAATTCAAAAAGATCAATAGAGAAATTACAAAATGTAGTCTCCTGAGTCTGAAGTTCGATACTCTAGCTTCCCCATTGCAACTGATACAAGACGACAAGTTAAAAGATAGAATTTTTCATTGATAAGGAATTAAAAAGCGATGTTGACCAAAAAAAAAAGAATTAAAAAGCGATTAATCAAGTACAGACCTATAATGGAAGTATTTGAAGAACCTGGAGAAGATGTCTGAATATCAATCAAACCCAGAACTGAGGATAAGAACAAAGACAAATGCCAAATTAGTGCTAAATGTGTTTACAGGGTTGTTGCCCGAAATTGAAAGTTTCTTCCTTATTCTGTTATTACCTGAAACTTGTATAGTTCCTGGCATTTGCCAGACGTATAGTTACAGGCACACACTTACACTCGTCGGACTTGAGAGATTCACCCGAAATTGTGAAAATATGAAATTGTTTTTTATGGAAGAAGAGAAAGAAAAAAAAAATGGAGGATGAGATGGAAATATATGTTTGTGGTTCAGAATTAGTTTTTTCACGTTGAGGGAATCGAGAGGGACCCATGTTACCGCTTCTCTGATGAGTTTAATAAACATTTTAATAATTTCTTTCAACTTGGAATCCATATGAACATTAAATTCTATGTTACGGGTTCAAGATTTGGTTTGCACAAGATTATTGGGTTCATTATGGTAAAGACAATTTTATAAAAAACCGACAAGGAACATATATGTGGGCTTGTAATATTTTGAAGATCTCTTCTTTTGAATTGATGTGGTCGCTGCAACACAAGTGGTCGCTGCAACACAAACGTATTATCTTCTTCAAACATGATCTCTTGTCTTGTCTTATTTGCACAAACGTATTATCTTCTTCAAACATGATCTCTTGTCTTGTCTTATTTGCACATTCTTACTATCACATATCATCGACCATATCTTGTCTTCATCCTTTGTATTATTATTAAATTTTCGGACTGGGATCAAGGTACGTGAGGATCGGATTAAACAGAATGTGTAGTCTGTACATTGAAATTAGATTAAATAGAATCTCTTGTTTCTCCTAAAGATACAAATGATCTATTTAACTAGTTGTTGAACCGGTAATCATCTCTCCTAGTTTTCTCTACACCAGTTTTCAGAAGGCAAACCACTTGTAGAACAAGGTACTAGGTTTCCTTGCGACTTGTCGGTACAATCAAACCCGAAAAAGATCGTTCAACGTGAACCAAAACGTAACATAGCCGGTTGTTTCCCGTGTTCGCTCAAGCTTCCGGTCGATAATCTCCTCATTTTTTGCCAGAACCTCTTGCCCCGATCAGAGTCCAAGGGACCTGAGCTGGACTGTCTCTCAAACCTCTCTGACCCGGTGTATGTTTCTGACACAGAAAGCTGTTGGTTATGTTATCTTACCCAAAAGTTCCCATAACACGGGTTGATATATGTCTGTTATCTTCATCATCAAGGGCGTTCCGAGCCAATCCAAAATCAGAGACTTTAGGCGTGAAATCGTTTTCAAGCAAGATGTTGCTGGACTTGAAGTCTCTGTGTATGACTCGCGGGCTCGAGTCTTCATGTAAATAGGCTAAACCACGGGCAGCACCAAGAGCTATCTTCAACCGAGCATCCCAATCTAAAGGTGAAGATTCTTTATCGACTCCTGAATAAGAAAACAAGACATCAGTTTCAAAGATAAGAAAAATGAAAGGAACTAAAACCATATCGAAATTACTAAACTGTGATGAAACAACTAATTCGATTAACATTTCCCATATCCAAGCAAACTGGATAACCGAAACCAAAACTTTATCTTACCAAACCCAAAAATATGAAAACTTTATAGATGAAGTCTGGAAAACATACCATGGAGGTGAGATTCAACGCTGCCATTTGGTATGAGTTCATACACAAGGGAACGGTTATGATCTTCAATACAAGATTCAACGCTGCCATTTGGTATGAGTTCATACACAAGGGAACGGTTATGATCTTCAATACAAATACCAATACTTTGTATCAAAAACTGAACCAAAAACCAGATTAGGCAGGTAGAATAACCGTTTTTTACCTGATGGTTTTGAGCGAGAAGGCAGCAAAGAGCGGGCAACTGGTGCTCTTTTAGAAAGATGCCGCTGATCTCTTTGTCGGCGGAAAATCAAGAACCAAAAGATAACGAAACAAAGACCAAGAAAAGCAGCTGCCGATAAAACAATCACAGCAATACTTCCGGCATTGAGCTCTTTCTTGTGAGGCTTCTTCGGAACATCAACCCCGAAAGGTTTGACTGCCCTTCCATTAGTACCACCAGTGTATGGCCCTTGATCTATAATGGTCATACCAGAAGTTGGTGGAGAAGCCGGTAAACCTGGATAACGAACGTAAATCACGTCATATCTGCCAAAGATTGGTTCATCTATATAGACTTTTTTACTCCAGAATCTCTGGTAAGTCAGCATTGCGGTCATGTTATCAAATTTATCTCCGAGCGGGACTAAATCGATAAGAACAATGGATTTCTCGGGTTGTTCACTAGCCGCATTAGCTCCCATTATACGTACTTGGCTCTGTTTCATGAAAACTCCGGCACTGACTTCTCGAGCGAATTCTGAAACCATAGGGAAGAAGTCGTAGAGAGCCATGCTAAGACGTAGCTCAACCTGAATTGGCCAGACACAGCCACATGGAGATCCCGGAGGTGTGTTTGTGTACGGGTCCAAACAAACAGTTGAAGAACAATCTGCAGAAGACAACAACATCAATTGGTTTGACACCCAAACAAGGACCAGAAAAGACTGTATTGTTCCCAAAATAAACCAAAAAAAAAAACCAAAATAAACCAAAAAAAAAAATCTTTAAAAACCTGAATTAGGGGGAGGAGGAGGAAACGCTTGAAGTGGTGGACCGAGTGGGAATTTCCGAGATTTTGAAGGTCTGGAAGAGGACCGGAGAGGAAAAACTTCAGGACAAACAAACAGAATTTAGGATTTCACATGAAGCAAATAGGTTAAATAATAAACAGATTTAACAAATTTGTAGCCTGAAAATATGAGCAGAGCCAAACCTTGGGTTGGAGAAGGTGCTGGAGCAGGGGAAATGCGTCGCATAGAGGAAGAGATTGGAGCGTGAGCAGGAGAAATCAAAGACGTAGGAATGGGAGGAGAAAGAGCATGGTGTGCTGATGGAGGAGTCATTAAACCTATACAACACAACATAAGAAAAACAGAGAATTAATATCATGAGAAGCATGATGACTAGCCAATCTAAATATCTCGAAGGCTATGGTAAAGTGAAAAGCTTTACGGTGTTTTGACTTCTTTGGAGATATGAGATGTGGTAATGGTGGTGAAGGAGCTGGACTATTTGTGATCTTTTTTCGTTCTTGATGCTGATGATGGTTTGGAGGTAGAGGAGGATATGGTGATAAAGAATGGTGGTGATCATTACTTGGAGTAGAATCTGGTGGTGGAGTACTAGATGGGGATGTATGATGAGAATTTCTACTGAATTTTGGCGCTGATGGAGCAATAGGAGGAGAAGCTGCAATGTAAATTTTTTAACGTGAAATTAGTCTTCCTGTCCTCTTGCAACAGGAAATAACAGTAACTTATGGATTGATGCCCTAAAAATCTAACCTTTATGTGGGATGACAGGCAAGGGTTTAGCAATTTTTTTGGAGGGTGCAGGACCCGGACTTTTGCTATCATCTCCATCATCGCTGGGCGGTGGATGTTTTACTGGATTTGTAGCATGATCTAGAAAAGAAGAAGAAATGTTGATATTCTGGATACAGTTTTTTACAGATAAACACATTTAAAAATCGAGCAAACCTGGTGAGATGGCAGGAGATTCTTTGGGGAAAACTGGGTGGGTAGGTGGCGAAGATCTTGGATATCTCTTTGTTGGGGTTGAGGTGGGTACTGCAGGATTTAAGAGAGAGAGAGAGAGATATCAGAGGCTAAACAGAGACATTTTTGTGACAATGTGACTAAAGTAATTTAGCAAAAGCATACCAGGTGAGCTAGAGGGTGTTAACTTTGGTACAACGGAATACACTGGTGGTGAACTTTTAATGGATTGTGTTGGTGGAGATGCAACTGATTCAGATATTCAGAGACAATAAATGAGTTTGAGCCATAAAATGTCAAACAATTGGAGATGCAACTGATTCAGATATTCAGAGACAATA
This sequence comes from Physaria fendleri, assembly GCA_036630335.1. Classification (NCBI taxonomy): domain Eukaryota; kingdom Viridiplantae; phylum Streptophyta; class Magnoliopsida; order Brassicales; family Brassicaceae; genus Physaria; species Physaria fendleri. The sequence goes on along the minus strand of CM071721.1, from coordinate 20,659,138 downwards.
AATGAGTTTGAGCCATAAAATGTCAAACAATTGAAAAGTTAACCTGAGTAAGGGACAAGCAAAACATGGTACTATACCAGGAGCAATAGGTTCTTCGAAAGGTGGCTTGTGACTGTTAAAAGCATTTCTAGGAGGTACACTGCTTGGTGTAGGTGGAGGCAGAACCACTGATGGAACTGGAGGAATATCCGAAACAGGGGATGAAACAGGGCCTGTGAAGTACACAACATTGCAAGTTAAAGATTCAAGATTTATGCAAATTTAAAAACATTGCAAGCTAAAGATTCAAGGTATACGCAAATAGGAAAACATTTTAAGTGAATTACAAGATTTCACTTGGTATACATCAGGAAACTGCAGTATCCACATACCTGGAGATACACTTCCTGTAAAAGGAGGCTCCTTTGGTGCATCTCCTGGAATGGGTTGAGGTGGTGAAGCAACCGGTGTAATGGGCTGAACCAGAGGTGAATTCCCTGGTAAATCTTTCACAGGTACAGTAGCTGGAGCTGAAAAAGAATCAAACCCCACAAAATTGAATTTTAATACACAATTCTAATTTTTTTTTCTTTTTTGTTTCAGAGTGCCTGCCAAGTGTTCAATCAATTGTCTGCAAGAGATCAACACTTCAATCCAAGTAAAGATGTATATACCTCGAGCTATAGGAACCGGGACAACAGGCGCACTGGGCGTTGCTACTCCTCCTCCGGAATCTGACGGTGGTGGAGCTGTCACGTCCCGGGACAACAGGCTCACCGGGCGGTGGTACTCCTCCGGAATCTGACGGTGGTGGAACTGTCACGTCAGCTAAAGGAGGTAAAGACGGTTGAAAGGCTTTAGACGGTGGCACATTGCCAGATTTGTGAGATTCAGGTGAATTACTCGGTGCTTGACCAAACCCTTTTGAAATTCCCGGTAACGGAGACGGTGGTGATGATAATGGAGATAACAAATCCAATCCTGAGTTAAACAATTGAACAAAAATCACAAAATCTGAATGATCAAATTGCGTCAACAAAAGCTAGTAGTTAGGTTTTGACTCAATTTAGTCCACACGAAAATCAGAAGAAACAAAAAAAAATCGCATTGTAAATGCAGTAAAGTTTTGTTTTTTCCATATTATGATCAAAACAAGAATTTAGCAAAACCATATTACAAAAGATTGCAGATTTACGAAATTGATCCTTTAACCAAATTGAAAAAAATTGCTTTTTTAGGAGAAACAAAATTGAAACTTACCAGAGGAAGAAGAAGAAGCAACTAAAACCGAAGAAACTAAACAGATCCTTAGGAGGAGAATCAAAATCTCCATTCCATAGAAGAGATCAGCTTTCCTCGATGATCACGAGGAAGAAGAAGAAAAAGAATTGATGAGTAATCTTAAGCTCCAAGTTAGAAGTGGCAGAAGGAGAAGAAGTGACTTAAAACGCAAGAAGAAGACGAAGAAGAAGAAGGGAAGGGAACAGTGAGAAAGAAGCAAAGGAATGATATTTTTTTTTTAAAAAATTCTTTTTGTATGTTTCACATAAAAAATAAGGAATTAAAGAGAGAAACGAGTTTGGTGGAAGGGAACGGTAGTAATCAAAAAATGGTCTTTGTGTAATTAATTTTGCATCTTCATGTTTGAACAGATACGTTTTTTTTTTGGGGGTTTCTTCTTTGGTCTTTGTGTAATTAATTTTGCATCTTCATGTTTGAACAGATACGTTTTTTTTTTGGGGGTTTCTTCTTCTCTCAATTGGTCCAAGAGATCAAGAGAGATGGATTAGATTAAAGAGGAAAGGTGGGATTTTTTTGAAGGTGGTGGTGGGATAGTGTTAATGGAGGAAGAAGCCACTGTCTTACAGAGAGAGGCTAGTGGGGTTTTAGGATCATTTGTTTATTATTGTTAGGTGTTCGGATCTTCCCTTTTGGTTCACTTCATTTTTTCCCTAATTTTATATTTTTGGGTTGAAATTTCAATTTAGAATTATTATTTTGGTTTGGTTTGGTTTATGTTTTGGTCTCAATATCCCAAATATTTATTTACAACTTACTTGATCATGTATATTAAGTCATAATTTTTCATAATGATTAATCTTTATAGTCAAAGAAAATAATTAGTGGAAACAGATTGAAATTAAAAGAAAAAAAAAATGTTGAATTTAAAGAAAAAGGAATCCAATGAGGAGACAAATTTAACAAGATCTTATCATCCCAAAAAAAACTAGTTTGGATCAGTTTTCTTAAACCCAATTTCTTGTTTATATTACATAATCAATCTTTCTTGAAAAAAAAAACTAGTTTGGATCAGTTTTCTTAAACCCAATTTCTTGTTTATATTACATAATCAATCTTTCTTGAATTTAGCATATAAATTTCGTAGCTTCTTTATTTATTTTTTTCATTCCCTTCACAATAATCACAATGTCGTTTTTATATCTTACTTTGCTTGCTTTATCAAAAGGAAGAAAAAAAATGATAAAAATCACAAACAGATAGTAACAATTCACTTTATTTGATAGGCACAAATATAGCATCGACTTAACATCTTGTTTAATTATATTTCCCTCAAATTTAAATAGAAGAAGTTTATGGTGTACTAATATTGAAATTGATCATAAGTCGAATACGAAAATTTAAAATGCGAATATGTCAAAGATTAGGTCCACATGTATTAATCACATGTTGACCCAAAAAAAAAAAAATTTGATATTACACCATCATTTTAATATCTCTTTAGTGGATGAAGACCTTTACAAAAGTGCTCATTGATGTTTTAACATTTAAAAATTGCTTGTATATTGTTTGCTTTGACAAAACTCAATTTTTATACATAAATAACATTTTTATAATGCAAATTAAGAGGGACCATTTGCGTAAATTAACAATTAAGTCTGCACATCTCTAATCTTGATTTACGAAAATTAGGATGTGTAGATTATTTTAAATCACAATGTTTTTGTATTCATAAAAGCATAATAAAGCCAAACGAACACCAAGAATTAATTCACCTAAAAATGTTACAAAACACGTGTAGTAAGATTCAGTTTCGTTGTCACTAATTAATTACCTTTTTTTAGTTTCTTGAACTTTAGTCAAACTTATTAAAACTAAATTTAATTTCTCATTATTACAAAAACAAATATAGGTTGCAATGCAAAGCACCGACAAGTATATATATGTTCATACACACAAAAAACAAATAAAAACATTTTTTAAAAAAACAAAAAAAAACGAGAAGGAGTGGAGAGAATTGCAGATCGTAATTTGGTGTCGTTGTGTGTAGGGACATAAACGATTTAATACGACCAGCTTCGAGTTTGTCCCTTTGTCGTTTTACTGTAACAAGTGATCACGGACAATGACGTTTTAGCTCTTTCTTTTTTTTACTGTTCAAACAAAATCTGTATTGATATTTTAAGGGTTGAATTATATACTACAAAGTCCAATATAATTAGGTACTATAAATACCCACCGAAATTAATAAATATTATTCTCTGCACTATGAACTGGATGGATCCGACTGAACTCCAGGTCTATAAATACCCACCGAAATTAATAAATATTATTCTCTGCACTATGAACTGGATGGATCCGACTGAACTCCAGGTCAGTGCTGTACCAATGTCACTTTTTATTTTTTAGATATTTTTCAAAATAAAAGAAAATTAATCTTTTAATTAACATAAATTACTAGAAAATTAGAGGGTGACAAATGCATTTAAAGGTAGACCTACATATTTGGGACCATCAATTTTCACTTTCACATTAAAGGAATGGAGAAGGTAACATCACTGTTAAAGCCATGTGCATAGACAGAATCTGTAAAACCTTTTATGGGAGGGTTTGGTTTGGTTTCATGATGAAGCTTTTCTTTTGTTTTTCTTTACTCTTTAGCTAAAGCTGCAACTAGCAACAACAACATCAACAAAAGAAAAGATGAAGAGATGGTGTTTCTCTTTTCTTTTACCATGTGTTGTTGTTATGTTAACCACATTCTCAAGGTACTGTCTTTTTACATGCCAGAGGTTGAATCTGATTCACTAAAGCCGGCTTGATTCTCAAAAGTTTTGATGAAATCACATTGATCACATGCAACCAACAAGGAGACTGTAGTACAGGTGAAAAACAAGTGAACCAAATGAAACCATAACTATGTGTTTCGGTAGTGATCACAGTCTTACATCCCAGTAAACAAAAATTTATGAAGGAAACAGTTTTACAAGAAGCAATAAGAGAAGTTACAAGGAAAACATTAAGGAGAGCATATTAAAAGATAAACCTGTTCTAGAGATGAAGACAAACAATGATGTGATGCATTGCATGATCCAAGACTCCTTGAGATAAATTTTAAATCTAAAGAAAGGTTAGACGAAATCATAATCAGCATAAGATAGTAGAAATTCAGGATTATACTGGAACAGAAACACAATACCTGAGTGCACTGGACACTTTGTTTTTATACTGGAACAGAAACACAATACCTGAGTGCACTGGACACTTTGTTTCGCATCATTGATGCCCACAAGATAGTATCTAATTGTATATTTTGTTTAGTAAGGTTATTGGGAAGGGTCAAATTCTTGAAATTGTTTCTTGAAATCTTCAACCAGCTTTGTCTCCTCTTCTTGGCTAATTTTACAGTTTCTCCAGTCGGCCCTATCTGGGATCTTTAGCAACCCTGCTAGAACCTGTAAAATCCAATGTTGTTTTCTGAGCAAAAAACTCCTTTGGGGTGTTAAAAATGTTTTAAGGTGGATCAGATGTTGTCTATCTAATTGAATCCTAACAGGTTCATGTATTATGGTACGGGCATAAAAGGCGGTTTGTGAATGATAGTTGTATTAAATGAACATAATCTTGAAATTTTCATGTGAATAAAATCTTGTGTTATCAATGGCCATTCCATTTAGTTTGTGTAATATAATAGCAACGTCACAGTTTTATGCATGAATTATCTTACCTCCCGTCCAAATTGTGCAGGAAATACTTCGTTCTCTTCCAGGGTGTGTGATAACACCGTTCCATCAGGAAGTTCCACATAGAAGAGCCCCAAATCTGCGTTGTATTCTTTCTGAAGATATTTTCTGCCATCAGAACTATCACTAACTGCAATGAAGACACTAAAATTTAGAACAACAAGTACCTAAGGATGCAAAGGAAGAACGCAGCTATAATCTAAGTTATACAGATAACTAAGGATGCAAAGGAAGAACGCAGCTATAATCTAAGTTATACAGATAAGGTCCACTGATTCAATAA
>CM071721.1:20557765-20569041 GCA_036630335.1 Physaria fendleri | reverse complement strand
ATTCTTTTAATGGTTTTCTTAAGTGTAAAGATTCTTTAAACTCTGAACTTCTTATCTTTGTTTTCCTTTTAAGCAAAATTGGTGGTGAAGGTTTGAGAAATGGAGATAACATGAATGAGGACATGATCAGTGAATTGGATGCCTTTATCGTTTTGTTTACTTTCCTTTTCTAATTATTTACTAGGATTTGCAAGTTTCCATTACTTTATCTACAAGTTGGTGTTTATTTCCTTTTATACTTCTATTTAAACAAGACCTAGGTCTCTCTATTGTATTCATTCGATTATTGAAATAAGAATTAAGAGTTATCTCTTTCTCTAAGTAATTTGATAAGAGAATTATCGATTACTTGGATCCTAAGGTACTACTGCTGCAACACTTTCTTAGATCCATTTCAGAACCATGCTAACATTGTTTTGTGTACTAATGTTGCCTTCTCCACAGATCAAGTATCCTGCTGGTAAACTCTTCTATCAGCTTCTATCTTTGGAGCTGTTCACAAATGAAAAAGAGTGGTGGAATCTACTGTCTCTCATGCTCGAGAGTTCTCCTAAATTACAAATTCTCAAGCTCATCAAAGTAAGCCATATCATTACTGAGCTACTTATTTTCCTCAGTGGTCTATGTTGAAGTTTTTTTCAATGATCTTTAATGATTACATTACTTTCATTGTTCTCAGTGTAAGCTAGAATTCTTTTATACCGGCGAAGATTGGTCGACCACCAGCATAAAATGGAATAAACCGAAATCTCAGTGTAAGCTAGAATTCTTTTATACCGGCGAAGATTGGTCGACCACCAGCATAAAATGGAATAAACCGAAAAAAAATTGGTGGTGAAGGTTTGAGAAATGGAGATAACATGAATGAGGACATGATCAGTGAATTGGATGATGATTTGCTTCTGCATATACTGTCTTCACTTCCAACTGAAACTGCTATAGCCACTAGTGCTCTGTCTAAGAGGTGGAAATCTCTTTGGAAGAGGATACCGAATCTCAACTTTGATTCTGAGCATCATCATCGTCATACATTTGCAGAGAATGTTTGCAACTCTTTGCTTTTACATAATGCTCCAAAGAGTTTGAATTTGAGACTTGCATATAAATGTGATCTTTTGGAGATGGGTATATGGATTGCTATTGCATTTTCACGCAAGGTGCGTGAATTGGTAATACAGTTAGACCTTGAGGAAGAGGAAGAAGAAGACCCTGTTGTTTTTCCAAATATTGTGTTTAGATGTCGGAATACACTCGAGATCTTGAAACTCAAGTATTCAATTCTTTTTGACCTTCCTTCTCCGGTTTGTCTCAATTCTCTAAGAGAGATGCACCTTTACCATATACGCTTCAAAGACGAAGAATCTGTTTCCAATCTTTTATGTGGCTGCCCTCAACTTCAAGATTTGGTCATTCATCAAGATTTTTTAGATTTCAATACCTTCACTATTGCAGTGCCATCATTACAGAGACTAACCTTATCAATCGACAACGATACAGAAAATGGTCAAGGCTGTGTGATAAAGGCTCCTTCGTTGAAATACTTGACAATCGGCAGGTTTGAGGGCCTTGAATTTTGTCTGATTGAGAATACGCCAGAGCTGGTGGAGGCAACAGTCACTGAAGTTTTTAAATTTCCCAACGTTTTGGAATCTTTAATTTCTGCTAAACGTCTCTCCTTGAGCTTATCACCCTTAACGGTAACTTTCTTAGAACCATTTCAGAACCATGCTAACATTGTTTTGTGTACTAATGTTGCCTTCTGCGCAGATCAAGTATCCTGCTGGTAAACTCTTCTATCAGCTTCTATCTTTGGAGCTGTTCACAAATGAAAGAAANTGTGTACCAGAATGTTTGTTGCACCATCTTCATACATTCGTGTGGACAAGATATGAGTGGGAACAAGAAGATGAGAGAGAAGTGGCTACGTACATTCTTAAGAACTCAAGAAACTTGAAGGAAGCAACTCTCACTACAGCACCCATCAAACCAACAGATCTTAAAAAGCTTGAAAAGAGGCATGAGATGCTCAAACAGTTGGCTACTGAGGTCAAGGTTCCAAGTTCATGTCACCTCGTTTCAAATCTGAGACATGGAAGAGACTCCTTTCTTTAGAAGACTTGGATGACTTTAATTAGTAAAGCAAAAGTAAACCGTTATCTGTTGGTATATTTCTGTCCTTATATGGAATTATTAGGTTTTGGACATCCATTGGATTTAGAAGATGATATAGTAGAGCAGATTTTCTCAGCTATATTCTATCAATCTAAGTATTGTATAGAAGCTTTCAAATTAAAAATTTCTATTTTCTAGATTTAGAAAACTGTTTAGAAGAGATTAATGGAAGAGCCAATGTCAGGTCAATGATGATATTATCAGGCAGCAGTTCTTTTTTAAAAAAAATTCATTCTTATCATTCATTTTGAAAAGGAAGTGACGCATAGTGGCCATACAACATAATTCCGAAGAGCTTGCTAGAATCCGCAAAGGGTTACAGTGGTTCCTCAAGAGGGGTAAACCAAACGGTACAAGGCTTCCACTACATCCAACTACAAAGAAACGCAAAAGAACCGAATCTCCAATAACATCTAAAAATTCTTTAAGACCAATTGTGAAGCCTTATAGCTTAGATCTTCCCAAATCGGAGAGTCCAAAGTAGTCAGTGATGAAGCAAGGAACTCAGTCTCAACGTCAAACACATTAGGAGCTACAAGGAGAACCATGAACGGGAGGGTGAGAGATCACCGATAGTTTAATGTCACGTTTGTTCAAGGAATTCAAAGACCAATTGAACACTCACAAAAGACACCAATGGGACTAGGAGAGCTAAGAATTGTTCTTGCATCAAGGGCTTGAAATTCTTTCCAACAAGGAACATGATACGAAAGTGTAAGCTCCATTTAAGCCTTCAAGCAAGAAAGGACCATAGGGATGAGATCTCATCGGGAACAGGCAGCAGGTCTGAAACACACAAAGAAGGGTTGATATGTCTTAACCACTTAAAACATATCTCCTATTGGTTTTCTTAAAATGGAATAATCATTTCATAATTAATCTCATTTTACCAATTAATATTTGCATGCACAAGTATTGTTTGTTTCTCTTATAAAAGAAAAGGTTAAAATGACATTTGTTAATTTCATTTCTTACAAATACCTTTTCAAGGAAGCTCAATATTTATTTATTTTTCTCATAAACTTAATTATTCGGAGTTAGATAATTTTAATGGTAGATTTCTTCTCTCTTTTACCAACTAATCTTACTTTTAAGATTTGTGCTAGTAATGGCTAGATTTTTCGATAAAAAAAAATAATCATGTGGTCAATTATTATGATTAACTTTGGATTCCATGTGGTATTATATTGAAGATAATGTTATGGATTAAGTAGATAATGCGTTTTTGTTCATAGATAGAGTTGTCTCATCCACGTAGCACAATCTATAAGGATTAAGTAGATAATGCGTTTTTGTTCATAGATAGAGTTGTCTCATCCACGTAGCACAATCTATAAGAGCATCTCCATTAGTGAGATACCTCAAATGGGTTTCTCAACATTTTTTTTTTAATATTTTAATAAAACTTGACAATTTAATTAATACAAAATAATTATCAAAAATGTTGAGCCAATAGCAAGTTGACACAAGTAGGAAACAATCTCTTATATAGGTTCTTAAATCTCTAAATTAAGAGATGGTTCTCAAAACTCTTTCTTACTTTTTCATTTTTTAATATTAAATTCTAGCAAGAAACTCTATCAAGAACCTCCAATGGAGATGCTCTAAGTAATATATAATACGTTCTTGTTCTTAGTCATATTTACTAGTACAAGTGTCTCTTACTCGTTGTTGTACCTAGAAGTGTGCAAACTGCAAAAACCTTTATAATATCTTATCAATACAAAATTTGTGCTACCTGAAACATTTAAAATTGTCATTAAGAATCATGGTTATTATTAAAAACCCTTATTTGAAAAAGAGAAAACGATTTTTTATTACCAGTTATCTCTTACATGGTTATTATTAAAAACCCTTATTTGAAAAAGAGAAAACGATTTTTTATTACCAGTTATCTCTTACCAGTACTGACAGAAAAGCAAAAGAGAAAGAGTAAAAGATTAAGAGGCTAGCTAAATCTTATCTCTTATTATCTCTTACCAGTACTGACAGAAAAGCAAAAGAGAAAGAGTAAAAGATTAAGAGGCTAGCTAAATCTACTCTTATACTTTGTATGTTGATTAGGTCTTTAAGAGAAACTGTATTTCCTATTCCTTCTGAATCTATGCTTCTCTTATCTTTTTTTCCCCGGGTATTGTTGTTGTTTTTAAGTGAAGCCTGAAGAAATTTCGAGCATCCAAAATGAACCTGGAAGACTTGCTTCAACAAGACTGTTCCTTGGTGGAAACAAGTACATGGTAATCCAGGAGAGCCATCTGAAGATATTATGTGGGAAGAAAACAAAAAAGAAAGTTTGATTTTGTCTTGAATTTCTAAGTACCAAAGCGACATGGAAATGAGTGATCTGCTCTTGCTAGATTGGATCCTTTAAGATGGGCCAAAGAAACCCACAGATTTAGTAAACACGCCTTTTAACTGGGTCCAGGCTTTTTTTCTCCTATTTAATATTATGGATCATGGATCTATATTAGCATATAACTATCACGAACTTTGACCCACAGAGATCATATCTTGAAAACATAAACCCACACAGATTCAATATTAAATACATAAGGTGTGAATGGTTGGTCAGTCCGCTGCGGATCGGACCAGATCAGTCCGCACTTATTTCACCATTTACAAAAGTTGATTTAGTTCGCACAAGTTCGGACTGAAAAGTCGGAACATCTCCAGATCTGTCCGCACTTCTCCATACCTTAAACTTATTTGATTAGTCCGCACTTATTCCAATAGTATGCTCCATACCAAAGTCCGAACTTGTGCGGACAAAAATCAGTCCGAACTTGGTCCGATCTGTAGCGGACTGACCAACCATTCACACCCATAGAAACACACATATCATAACTCACATAGATCCGGAATTATTAAAGCCTTAATCAATCAACGATGAAACAACGACGTGAGTAAAAATGTTTTTAAAATATAATTTGTGTGGATTTTTTTTTTTTGTCAATGATATATGTGCAGAAACAACGACGTGAGTAAAAATGTTTTTAAAATATAATTTGTGTGGATTTTTTTTTTTTGTCAATGATATATGTGCATTTATGTTTTCAAAATTTAATATATGTGGATTTAGGTTCGGGATCAAAGTTTGTGTATAGTGATAATCATACAAGATTGGAACTTCAAAAGAAATATTTATTTTAAGTGAAAATTGATTTTGTCCTTTGTTGTGGTGTTATGTATATGGTTTTATGAATAAATAACGGATAATTTAACTTCGTAGAAATGTGAGTATGAACTTTAAAATAAATGACAAGGAAAATGTATTATAGAAGGAATAAATATACCCTTAGCTTTATTTACAGTCTGTATATTCAAATATCATTATTGTATTCTCCATTGAATTTATTCAAACTTGATAATTAATATTATCGTTCTTGTAAAAAGCTGTCTTTTATGTTCTAAGATATAAATAGCAAATATACATAAAATTTCAATGTAAAATAATTTGTGGATAAGACCCAAAAAAAATTTCGGATATAGTGATATACGTTTTTATTTTCCTTTTCTTAGTTTTTTTCATGGAAATTTCTTCTTTCTTTTTTTTTTTTTTTTTTTTCCTGGCACCCCTAGGAATGTCGCTATTACAACTAGTGATAGGAACTAAAAGATTTCGGACCAATTAACAAAACAAGAAGAGAAGTGAGGATAGAGATGACGAGGACATGATATGATACGGATAAGTGTTTTAGAGAATGGTTCTTATCCTCTTTTGCCTTGTAACGGTACCATAGGGATATATAATTATGAAAACTCTTCAGCAGATCTAAAACATAAATGCTAATATTTTAAATTGCAAACCGACTTGACTTTTTTTTATTTTTTTTATTGACCAAATTTTTCGACCTAATCTCTTTTTGTTTATCTTTTTTTTTTTGGTAAGATCCTTTATTGACCAAATTTTTCGACCTAATCTCTTTTTGTTTATCTTTTTTTTTTTGGTAAGATCCTTATATTGTTTTGTAACAAAAGAGAAATATATTTGGAGATAAAACTTTTTTTTTGTTTGGAAAAGGAGATAAATAAAACTTAAAAAGTGAAATTATTTAATAGGGTCAACGTTATCCACGGCTTACACGCAAGTCAATTACCTACACATATATTTCTCTTTTTAATTTTTGGAATAAATAAATAACTTAAAAACTCTTGACACGCAAGTAAACTCTTTATATATTTTCATATATATATATTGTAGATGTTTTATCTGCAAATAGAACTCATGTTTTTGTGTTTCCCAATCCCTTGACATTCTGAGTTGTGTGATTTTTCTCTCATGTTTGAAAATATGAATATTCATATTAACCCAATAGGCAATATGATATATGAAGATCCAAGGAGGATCCAAGAAGAAGAAGAAGACACTGTTCTAGGAGTTTCAAGGACATTTTCAGAGGAGGAAGAAGAAGATTCATCATCTTGTTCATTGTCTTACATGTCTTCTGATTTAACAGAGATTGATGATGATGATGATGATGCTTCTTCAAATGGACCTCTTGAAGATCTCTCTGACCTCATGTCACACCTCCCAATCAAGTAAGAACACATCTATTCTTCTTTATTTTTTGGATTAATGGATATAAAAGTGTCTTAACTCATTTCTTGTATTAACAAAAAGTTTTTGTTTATTTAATCAGAAGAGGATTGTCAAATTTCTATGAAGGAAGATCTCAATCATTCACATCACTAGCAAGTGCTAAAAGCCTTGAAGATCTTATGAAGAAAAGACCTTTTAAAAATAGAAACTATGGAGTAAGAAGAAAGTCTTATGAAAGCACTGGATCCATTTTAGATCAAAGCTACAAAAGAGTTTATAGTCCTAAAGCTACAATCTCCAAGAAACCTAATAAAACACCTTCCTGTACTCTCTCTTGTCTTGCCAGAAGAAGACTTTAGAATCCCACAGAAACATTAGTTTTCTTTTCTTCTGCCAAGTGTTAACCCTTTTTACGATTTACCAAAATCGGTTTCAGATAAACGTAACAAAATAAAAACATGTTTTCTAAGTCTGTAAGAAGGATTAGTGTCTTAATTTTGGCCTTGGGGTCTTTTTGATTGTATGTTTCAAAGCTAGTAGACAGGAGTGATTACTGGAAGGTAGGAGCATCTCCTTATAACTAAAGTTGTTGCTTCACATAGTAACAAAAGGCTTGTCTCTTGTTTTGAACGGATAAGCTGGTACTAGACCATTGTTTATGTTAAGGTCAGGACATAATTAAGGTGGTTTGATAATGCAAAACAGATTCAATCTTTAGTAAAAATATGTATGAAAGTAAATCTGACAAACTGAGCTGATCCTAAGAGTTAAAAGACTACAATCTACAAGTTGTATTAATATTTTTCTAAAAGATAATAGATTGACCCTGCCAAAAAAAAAAAGATAATAGATTGTTTTGAATACAATTTTTTTCAAAAAGAACGAGTAACTGATGTATGTCTTGCTTCTACTTATAATAATTATGAGTTATGACAATGGTGAAACCAAAAATATCTGAGTGATGAGTGATGACGATACAAAATCAATTCTGATCACACCTCTACCATAAAATTTAAGGAAAGAGTTTTAAACACCGTCAAATGTCTACCACTCATCCATGTTCTCTTACTTGATTAGAAGAATATAATCTTACATGGAAGATTTTTCTGAACACATTTTGCAATTTAGTGCGATGAATTTCATCAATGTATATATTTACAGGCTATAATTTCGACCATTTTAAACGATCTTAATGACGGTAATGAGTTTTTTACCTGCTGGATTGAGAAATCGAATTGAACTCATGGTGAAATTAGAAACCAACTGTTTTGGACATTGGTAGAAGATTAAACATGCGTCAATTCCAATAATATTATATAAACTTTTTTAAAGATTATGATATTTGCTTAAAAATTTACCATGTGAAAACTTTATAAAGGTGTTTGCTTTTTGTCCACTCTCACAAAAAAAGGCATATTAGCAGCTTTAAATTGCTTTGGAATTAAGATTCCGATTAATAATTTTCTGATATATTTCTCATTATAAATACCATTTGTTAAACAAACGAAAAAAAATGGTAAATATAATACATTATTACATCCAGGTAGATCCAAATTAACGGTATTCAAATTTCTCGGTTTCCGTTTGCATCATATCTGCATTTTAAGACATTTAAGTTTTAAATAAACAATCAAAGAAAAAAAAATACAATAGACAAATAATAATAATAATAATAATAAGAAATATTATTGATATTCAAAATGAGTCAAATTCAAACAACAATACATAATAATAGAGACAAAACATAACCAACATAAACTCAACTACAAGATGTCAAGAACTTAAACAGACACAAACATGCAAGCCAAGACTTTAACATCAATTAGTTGATTTTACTTAAAATTTCAGACAAAGAAGAAAACTTCTTAAAAGAAGAACCCAAAGGCCACCACAGCTACATAAGCGAACATAGCAGGGATAAAAGAGGAAGCATCAGAGGTAGGACTTGGAGCTGGTGCGTCAACCGCTGCAACTGTCGGTTGAACCGCAGAGAAAACCATCATCGCCACCAAAACCGCCACGAAAAGCTTCATCTTCATTGCCTCCATTGTAGTAATGTTTTAAGACTTACAGAGAGCTAATGAAGAGTAAGAAAGAGATGTTTTGGTATGTGACTTGTGAATTACAATTGTTAGTGTTTATATACACGAGAGTACGCATGTAAGGCCAAGTGTGTATATGTCACTTTACACCAACGCACTCAATAATTTAGTTTTAATGTCGTCAAATACTTAATTGTATAACCCATTTTAAGTTTAGTTTAATCTTAAGAAAGTTATATAACTAATGTGTTATGTTGTACTATGGAATTGATTAATGACACGTAAAGTTTTAGTTGATCAACTATGTAAATAAATTATTTAAAAAAGCAAGTAATGGTTGGAAAGAGCAAATGCGCATTATTTTGGACGGTATTATTGTTTATCAATTACTGCAAATTAAATTTTTTTATATATCATTGATTTTCTTATTTTTAATCACAAAATATAAAACACTCATTTGTGTTAATAAATTATGAGATATCAAATTCAACAAATTTTTATAGCTTCATTCAATAACGTTTTTCGTAGTACTAATCAGTTTTGTCCATGGTAAAATGATTAATAAATTTAATTTTTGTGTTTGTGAAATGAGTAGATGTGATATAAGCAATGAGCTGTTTAATGTAGTTAAAGAAGTTGTTAAATTGAATGATGGTTACATGTGCTCCAACTAACATTATTTGTCTAATTATTGTTCCTTTTTAATTCATTTTTCATTTTAATTTTTGCTATTAATAGAATTTGATACTTTATTTATCGTATCAAAAACAATTTTTTACACCAGTATTTTTTATGTATTTTTTGCAAAATTTTAGTTATCTATATTATCAGAACTATTTCGCCGTAGCAATAATTTTACAATTTCTCCAAATCTTATTTGTATCAAAGTTTAAAATATTTTTCAATTTATTTAGTTAGGTTATAATTTCTGCCATGTTATTAAATAAATATTTTTCAATTTATTTAGTTAGGTTATAATTTCTGCCATGTTATTAAATCCATCATAATTTAATACCTTAATCATCTTTTTAAAAATCGAAGGTGTTAAAAAATGATCAAAATTTCATAGGCAACCATTATTAACCACTTAAAGTTGAAATGACATTTAATTGATTATCAAAATAATTAGTTGGTACAATGGATTCAAAACTCCATCATATAGCAAAAGCAGAACTAAATACTCTAAAGCAACCTAAACGTCACAATGGATTCAAAACTCCATCATATAGCAAAAGCAGAACTAAATACTCTAAAGCAACCTAAACGTCACACTTGCAAACTACAGACAAACTTGACTTCTTCCAACCCAAGTAACAAAAAAAATCCCAAATTGAAAACTAAAACCTAAACAAATAGAAACAGAACCCATGAAAATAGTAAAGTGTAAGAAAAAATCAACAAAAACGACATTTTCACACTTTCACATAACCCATAATGTAAAATTCAGTACAACTGTTCCTCTACATCTTCATTCTTTAGTTCATTCACTATGGACAATTAGGATTTCTTCCAGGACCTCCATAGTAAAAATAGTGACCCCAATCATCACTTTTACCTACCTCGACATCATAGCAATTCGATTTCTCAGTGAAAGTGTTGAGCCCTTTTGGTTCTTTCAGATTATTTGAGCTATCAACGACTTGAATGTGATTATTTGAGCTATCAACGACTTGAATGTTCCTAAAGTAACTTGCTTTTGTGAACCCTTCATCTGGAAACTGACCACTTCCCATCTGTGTGGTAGTGTGCTGACCATCTTCTTCCATGTTCACTACTTCTCCACCCCATTCTACTATTGATGCACTATCTGCTAAGTATGAGAATAGAAAGTTTGGCCAGTAACCCAACACGTTTCCGTCCCCAAATTGCATCCACCAATGTCCTTCTTTTGGATCCTACAGGAAAAAAGTTCTCAAGTTATGAGTCTGACTCATTAGAGATAAGATTATTTGAGCTATCAACGACTTGAATGTTCCTAAAGTAACTTGCTTTTGTGAACCCTTCATCTGGAAACTGACCACTTCCCATCTGTGTGGTAGTGTGCTGACCATCTTCTTCCATGTTCACTACTTCTCCACCCCATTCTACTATTGATGCACTATCTGCTAAGTATGAGAATAGAAAGTTTGGCCAGTAACCCAACACGTTTCCGTCCCCAAATTGCATCCACCAATGTCCTTCTTTTGGATCCTACAGGAAAAAAGTTCTCAAGTTATGAGTCTGACTCATTAGACAGTCACAGATTCACAAAGTTCAGTCTTGAGGTAAAAGCTGATTTTAAAGAATGTCATAGAAAGAAATTGTACTTTTGGTAGAGCTTTTAGCAAATGAAAACCAGTTCTTTACCTTCCAAATGGTTATACTGATATCGTATTGCGAGTTATGAAAGCCAGACACAGGAGAAATACTGGCTCCCATGGCTATTTGATTGTTGATTTGTATAAAACCCGAACAAAGGAGATTGTAGCAGCCAGTAGCTTGATAAGCATCGCTCTGTTTGGTTCCAAGAAACATCCATAAAA
>CM071721.1:20537566-20556991 GCA_036630335.1 Physaria fendleri | reverse complement strand
TTATATTTCCTGCTATGTTTTATTATCGAACTAACGCGTAGATCGAAGACAAATCCCGAACTTTCAACAAGCACCATTATTATTTAAAGTTTCCAATAAGTTCATGATTCACATAGACTTTGACCAGTAAAGTGGTTTATTAAGGAAACTGGTCGAAGTTAAACAAAGCCTGCCAATCCATTAATAGAACAGCTTCAGGTCATTTGGACAACCATCACCACCAGTCTGATGAAGGAATGCATCGATCTCATCTCCATCTTCCAATCCAAGCTGTAAAATTATACATTTATCGGTTTAGGAATTTCGAAGAAACGGGAAATAGTAAAAGGAGGATTAAAGAGAGTGAATTTACCTCATCTGGAGTCTGCTCAGCACGGAGACGACGCCCATCTAAGAAGAAACGGATTTCGCTGTTATCCACATTTTGGCGGTCACAGTAAGCGTTCATCAGCTTTTTAAGCTGAATGCTTCTCTTGATCCTGAAGATCACTTCATTACCATCCTAGTAATGATCAACCAAGCACCAAAGATCAGATTATGTGTTCAGATTGATACTCAATTAAGAACGCATAAATACAATTCCCATAGAAACAAAAAGGTTTCATGAAACAAAACGTTAACTATATATATAAAAAAAAGCTTTCAAGAGAGATCCAAGTCAAGATTTGCTTAGCTTAAAGACAACACGACAAGTAAAACCCTCACAACAAAAATCAAATTCTTGGAACTCAAATTATGAAACAAAGAGAATTAACGGCTTGGCCAGTTAGTAAATACCTACAAACTATATTTGCTACAGTTATGAAAAAATCATAATTCTCAATTCTAATAACTTCTGTTTTGCTTCAATATAAAAATCATAGTAAATCATACCCAAGTTCACAGATTTAACAAAAGAAAATTGGAGTTTAAGTTACTAAACAAGGAAAATGGCACACACAGACAAAGTTAAACCCTAGAATTCTTGCCAAAAAAAAACCTAGAATTGAAGGTAAATTCTTGCCAAAAAAAAACCTAGAATTGAAGGTATCATAAGCATAAAACAGTAATCACAGAAATCAAAGCTTTAACCTGACAACTAATCGTTACAAACTGCAAAACATAAAAAATTGAAAGCGAGAGAACAAAACCTGTCCCTTGACTTTGAGACTGATGTGAGCTCCTCCTTGATCAGGCTTCTTATCTTCTTCCTGAGTAGCAGACATGTTTCTTTTATCAGATTATACGAGTGGGCGATGGAAACAAGAACTCAAATAAGCCAAGAAAGACGAAACCCTAAGAAATATATTGGCGGGTTTGCAGAATTGACTGGTGGATAGAGTGTATAAAAAGACTGAAACCACCAACTGAGTCGTATCGGATTCTTGTTTTGTCTATCCAACGGTTCAAAATCATTCAACGATTATAATCCGACGACTGGGAGTGCATAGAATCTCGAACTAAAACGCTCATTACCAATGCGCTGATTATAAATCAAATGGACTCACTTTCGGGCTTATTTACGTTACTGAAAAAAGTTTGAGAAGTATACGAAGATATGATATGGTTTTATTTGGTTTATACTTAAAATTTAATAATGACATTATCTGTCAGAATTTATGATATGGTTTTATTTGGTTTATACTTAAAATTTAATAATGACATTATCTGTCAGAATTGTTTGAAAACAACGTTTAGAGAAATTTATACATCAAAATAGTCTGTCACATCGAAAAAAATCTAATGTCATCAAAAATTGACAACAATTTCTTCCCCTATATAATTTTTTTTGTCAAGATCCCCTATATAATATATATATTTTTTTTTGATAACCCAGTATCTGACCACTAAGCGTGGATCGACTAGCCCACCGGACTCGTTTGGTCTTGTCCACGCCCAAGGATTTTTAAGCTTCCACTTAAGAGCCCCTCGAACTAGTGGTCTGGGGGTAGCCAGATCGCCTGTTACTGGACTAACAGTTAACTGCTGTGAACCTGAATGGTTGTAGCCACCCAGGTCCAAGCCGTGAACCTGAATGGTTGTAGCCACCCAGGTCCAAGCCCAGACTTCCCGAAAAAATCGTGAGTTAGTTCGCGTTGGCGGGAAATCGAATCCGGATGGTGTTTGCCACATGGTCCCGTACCCAACCAACACGCCACGACCTTCCGGGTATCCCCTATATAATATATCAGTATAAAATAAATAAACTAACAAAAAATATAATTATGACAACTAAAATTTGGGTAACTCTATGGTATACTTTAATTATTATGTATTCACAATCGGATCCGCGTCACAATAGTCCTTATTTGGATTCGTTAGTTCATCAATTTTGTTTAGAAGTCACATTTGTTGAATCTCAAAGCTGTTTGTTAAGTGAAGAAAAAAGACAATAGTAAGTGAATTTCCTAGTCATTTCCTTATAATCTTTGGTTTATTCATGAATCAACATAAAGTATTTTTTGACTTGAAATTTTTTCTAACTGCAATTCCAAAGTCATTCTTACTTAAAAAGTTGTGATGTGTTCCACTATATAATTCTGACTCACATATTATAATATAATTTTTTTAAGAATTTCCTTTTTTTTTTTTTTTTTTCACTCACATATTATAATATAATTTTTTTAAGAATTTCCTTTTTTTTTTTTTTTTTTCACTGAAAGAGTTCAATATATTACAACACAAGAACCAGAATGGGCTCTGCCCAAGACACAAAGGAAGTGGGCCTTTCGGCCCGATACAAAGAGAGAAAAACAGATAACATAAGTAAAAAACAAAAGGCCCAAGAGGCCCAACTCACCAAAACCTAGTCTGAAGCGGAGGAGAACACCGCCGCTAGGAAAGGAGGCGGAAGCTGAGTATTGATGTGCACAATCCGGCATGAGGAGCAGAGGAAAGCTTCGGACGGATGGTGATGGACAGAGGAGGGCGACCCGCCAACATCTTCTATGAGTTGTCAAACCCGGAATCATCGTTGATAGAAGAAACACCGAAGAAGTTCCTAGAACCAACGATCTTCGTTGACAACAGCTCCATCGTCATCTCGATCTCTCCAAAGAAACACCTCAACACCTGAAAAAGCAGCTATTCCAACATGGACGATGAAAGAAGAAATCACCGTACACTATCAGGACCAAAAGGATAGATCCGAAAGTCGATGTGTGAATCAGATGGCATATTGAGACGCCGGCCTCAACTAAGGGAGAAGAGGTGTCAGAACCTCGTTCTGACTCCCGGAAAAACTGACTCGAACCAAATCGTTCACAAACGAGATCACCGGAAAAACCCTGAACAAAAGCCATCTTCGCTTCACTAAGAAGGAACAAGTGACCGCGAAACGGGAGCTAAAGCCGTACTCGCCGTGCTTCGAAGGGAAACACCGATGAGACAGAGACTACGGAGGCTAACAGGAAGCTTCAAGGCTAAAATTGAACAGAAGCCAAAGAAATCCCAAACCTCAAATCAAAGATCTATACTAAGCATAAAAGAAAAAACCGAACCGCCGCCGTGATTTAAAGAAACTCACGCTCGACGGTCGGTGACGAAGATGAAATCGAAAGGTTTCTTCTCAGAGAGGAAAGTTGAGAGAATTTCCTTTTATAAGCCAAACATTAGAAGTTTTATATTTATAATGAATCTACCAAAAAGAGCTAAGTTATTAGTTTTCAAATGAGAAAAATGTCGATTAATACCAGAACTATTGTAATTACCCAAAAAAACACATTCATAATATCACGCCCAAAATAAAACATGTTCTTTTAAATTTGACGCAATTACCCAAAAAAACACATTCATAATATCACGCCCAAAATAAAACATGTTCTTTTAAATTTGACGCTGAATTATACATGTCGTTAGTTACGTTAACGCCGATTCATAACTCCGTTAACACTCTATTTACTGTTGGTGTTAAATGAAACTCTCCGTTTTGAGCCAAATTAAAAGCGCCTAATAAACCCTCCGTCACACAACTTCGTCAAAACCTAAAAAATCCCCAAATCTGAAATTAGGGTTCATAACCAAACTGAGAGAAAACTGAGACAAATCCAGAGAATCTGTCATGGATAGGACGAGAGGAGCGACCAAACCTCCACGACAGAGTAATTGGCTTCAATCTACCACCCCGAGTTCATCCCACAACAATGTAGCATCACGAGAACGTAACGCACAGTCAGTGAATGTGAGGCAAACTCCAATTCTGGCTTCAATCCGACGCAATGAAGCATCACGAGAAGGAAAATCGGGGCAGGAAACTCTAATTCGGGCTTCAATCCAACGCAATCAAGCATCACGAGAAGAAAAATCGGGCCAAGAACTTGAAGATGTTGTCGCGGAGCAAACCCAGAAGCGGAAGTCTAAGCGACCACAGAAGCTAACTCCGAAACGAAGGAAGAAAAATGTTGAAGCAAATCCAGAAGCTGAAGATATCGAAGAGCTAGTTGTCGAAGCCCATGGTCCAGAAGTAGAAGCAAACCCACAAGCAGATTCGATGCATGAACCAGTTGGCTATGAACCGCTTGGTGAAGATGAAGCTGAACCAATAGTTGAACCAGTAGCTGAAACCGATCGTGTCGTCCCAGTAGCTGAACGCAATGATTTCGGGGCATTTGATGGTGTAAATGACAACGAGGAAGACAATGTAGCTGGAGATACAGATCGCGTGGTGCCTCCATTACATACTGGAGATGAACATTTTGATGATGTCAATATTGATGTTGAAGAAGATGCTGATATTATAGATGAATTGGAGATAGATGATATAGAGCACAATGTGGAAGACAATTCAGAGAGTGAAGCAGATTTGGTAGATGATCAGCAGATCCCAGCACCACTATCAGATTCTGATGATGAGGTTCAGGCAGAAGCAGATCCGAATGGAGGAGAAGTGAACAGAGATGATGATTTGCTTCGACTAGGAAAATGTTTTGCAAATATTGAGGATTTCAAGATCGCAGTCCTCAGATACTCTCTGCGAACAAGGTATGATATCAGAATTTATAGGTCTGAAGCACTTAGGATTGGGGCTAAGTGTGCTGACAAGGAAGGGAATTGTGAGTGGAGGGTATATGCTTCTTATGATAGGAAGAAACATAAGATGCAAATTAAGGTCTATTTTGCTGAACATAGTTGTGTTAGAAGTGGATATTCAAAGCTGCTTAAACAAGGATCAATTGCTTGGTTGTTTAGAGATAGGCTTAGAATGAATCCTAGATTGACGAAACAGGAGATGGCTGCAGAGATATTGAGAGAGTACAACTTGGTTGTAAGTGAAGAGAAGTGTGCTAAGGCAAAAACATGGCTGACCAAGCAAAGGAAGCAGAGTCATGAATGTCATTTCTCTAAGATTTGGGACTATCAAGCTGAGGTTTTGCGAAGCAATGAAGGCTCTATATTTGAAATAGAAACTGTTGCTGGACCATCAATTGGGAGTAAACAAAGGTTCAGTCGCTTGTTTATATGCTTCAAAGCACAGATGGATGCTTGGAAAAATACTTGTAGGCCGATTATAGGATTTGATGGGGCCTTCTTGAAGTGGGACATTAAAGGCCAGCTCCTAGCTGCTGTAGGAAGAGACGGTGATAACAGGATAGTGCCAGTTGCATGGGCCATTGTGGAGATTGAAAATGATGATAATTGGGAGTGGTTTGTAAGGCTAGTAGCAGTGCATTTGGGCTTAAATGATGGAAGCAATGTTGCCATAATTTCAGACAAAAATAGGGTAAAGTTTATATAAAAATGGTTTATGTAAATGCTAAGTATGTTATATGCTTATAATAATTGGCTTTGTTGCAGAGTTTGGTCAAGGCAGTCCATAATATGCTCCCTCATGCAGAGCATAGGCAATGTGCTAGGCACATCTTGGATAACTGGAAGAGAGATAGCCATGACATGGAGCTTCAACGTCTGTTTTGGAAAATTGCAAGAAGCTACAACCAAGGGGAGTTCAATGCAAGCATGGATGAACTTATGAGGTATAGTCCCAAGAGTTATGAATCACTGCTAAGGACCTTGCCTGCTACTTGGTCTAGGGCCTTCTTCAGGGTAGGCAGCTGTTGCAGTGATGTTCTCAACAACCTCTGTGAGTCATTCAATAGGACAATTAGAGCTGCTAGGAGAAAACCTATACTAGAGCTACTTGAGGACATCATCAGCTCAAGGATATCAAGGCATACCTGCACCAACTCATGGATCTCAAGGCATACCTGCAGAGACTCACAGATCTCAAGCTTCTGCAGACGTATTACAACCTCAAGGATCTCAAGCTTCTGCAGGTGTATCTGCACAGTCTCACGGATCTCAGGCTTCAGGATCAAGGGGATTTCTTCGGAGTTTATTGAACATCTAATTCAGGTAGTTTTCTAGCATGTTAGGTTTCAGATGATGCGCATCACCTGTCGGTTTTTGGAGTTTAGGTGATGTTTGTTCGGATACTGTGGTGGTTTTTGGACTTTATTGGTTGTGTTTTTTGGTTTGAGAAATCACATTATGAACGTTTTGTGTGTTTTGAACATGGTTACTTTTGTAGTGAACATCTCTCAATATATTTGCAGTGTTTTAATCATTGGTTATGAGCAAATTAAGAGCACACAATAAAACACAGAGAGAGAGATAGCAAAAAAAAGGGTTGCTTCCTTCATTTCTTCTTCAACTCATATACAAAACACAAAGAGATAGCAAAAAAAAGAATCTGATTTTTCTCAGAATCTTTTTCTCTAAATCAAGCCCATTTCTTGAAATTTGATTTCAATCAAACCCATTTCATTGTACCAACACAAACGGCACCATACAGAAACACCACAAAACATCACCATCCATAAAAAAATTTGATTTCAATCAAACCCATTTCATTGTACCAACACAAACGGCACCATACAGAAACACCACAAAACATCACCATCCATAAAACTGTCATAATGATACAAACACACTAAATCAACAACTTATTATAGAGATTGAACACAAAACACACACAACTTATTACAAACTCAAACACTAAACCTGCAACTACTTCTTTTTTTTTTTTTTAATGAAAACCTGCAACTACTTCTTACAGACAATTTTTTTTTTTTTTAATGAAAACCTGCAACTACTTCTTACAGACAACATACACCAACATACACCAACATACAGACACAAACACAAACACCAACAACAAGACCTTTGACAATTATGTCACTCTTAGCTTTATTATCTTCGGCAACATTTTTCACTTCTTCAATGGATTTCTTCATTATCTCTATCTCAGATTTGGCATTTGAATAAATGAGCCTAAGAACACAAGAAACAAACAAAATGTAATTCGAACCAAAGAGAATATGTCCAACGAAACCAGATCACTTTAAATCACCTTCGAATCAGTAGTCTTCCTAGTGCACCGAAAGAAGGGTCTCCCGGGATTGTCCTGAGTTTTGGAAGTGAAGAGCTTAACCTCTTTACCGCACCAGCAATCCCCTGCCAAACCATTACCGATCCCGATTGAAGACTCAGAGCTTGCAGCCATGATTTCGTTGAGAGAGTAGAGAGGAATTGATGGAGAGAAGAGAAATGAAGAACCCTAAACTGAATTGGGATTTAAAGGCACTTGGAGATGACCGTTAGAGGGTCTATTAGGTGCTTTTAATTGAGCTCAAAACGCAGAGTTTTGTTTAACTTCAACAGTAAACAGAGTGTTAACGGGTTATGAATCGGCGTTAACGTAACTAACGACATGTATAATTCGCGTCAAATTTAAAAGAACATGTTTTATTTTGGGCGTGATATTATGAATGTGTTTTTTTGGGTAATTACAATAGTTCTGGTATTAATCGACATTTTTCTCGTTTTCAAATACACTTCGTTCAAACGAAAAAAATAAATTCATACACTTTTTTTTTTTTTTCAATTAGCTTGGTAGCTAAATTATAAGAGCATTTACAAAGTTAATCATGAAAACTAGAAAAGTATTGATCGTGTCGAAACAACACAAAGATTAATGCAAAAAATTATGTTAAACCATAATCGAAACCCAAATTAATTAGTAACAGAAACATACGTCATAACACGTTATTACATTTATAAACGCGTAACGGAGGCCTTAATAACGTTCCAAAAGAAGATACATAGAGACTTGTAATTTTCTGACTAAATATCAATAACTATTTTTCCATTTTCATGCATATATATGTTTTTAATTAGAGAATTTTACACCCTATGGTCTTCTCCCTTTTCTATATTACACTCAATGACTTTTTGCCAAAAAATTTACGACCAATGGCCCAATTTTTTTTTTTGTACATGTTTTCATTTTTTTGTTCACACATGAGGGTCACTTTTGAAAATTTGGAGAGGGTAAAGACCATTGACTGTAATTTTTTCTTTATATTATGTGTCTTCCTCTTCCCTTCTTATATGTGTCTTCCTCTTCCCTTCTTAATTTATCTTTTTTTTTCCTTATATATATATATATATATATATTTTCGTGATCTTATTTATAATTTCAAAATTTTAAAATACTCAAATCAAATTATCAATAACTAATTAAACTGATATTAAACTGATATCCGATAACTAACCAAATAGATATCCGAAGATATTCGGATACCCTTACAAAAATAATAATATTTTAATAGATTCTATAATCTCTATATATATATATATATAAACTGATATCCGATAACTAACCAAATAGATATCCGAAGATATTCGGATACCCTTACAAAAATAATAATATTTTAATAGATTCTATAATCTCTATATATATATATATATCTCCTTCTTCAGTACGCTTACCAAATATAAACCCTATCTCGCACTCTCTCTTTGCATTTTCCTTCAGCTTTCCCAGGAAATTACTCGCTTAATCTCTCTGTTTCTATTTCCTCTTTCGGAAATTTTCTATCTTTTTTCTTCGTTTCACATTTTTAATTTTGTTTTTTCCCTTTTTCTCTCTTTGCGTGTGTGAGTTATATTTCTCCCTTCATCATTTGGTGATTTCATTTGTTAACGACTCTTCTTTAACCTCACTGGTATAGTTCTCTCTCTCTCACATTATCACTCAGATTTTTCTCTGTAGTGGGTTAATCGGAGATTAAAAAAGTATGGATCTTTAAGCCTGATCGTCGTTCATTATTCTGGGTTTTTGTTTCTAAGATTTGACTTCATCATACAGATTTTTAGCTCTTGTAACGTTCCTACGCTTTGATCTACTTGTTTCTGATTATCTAAATCTTTCTCCCTTTGTTTTAGTTCTATGTTGGTATCAGTATTCATGATTTTTGATCTCCACACATTGTTTTTGTGACAGTAAAATCATCTTTGTTCTTATGGTTTATTGCAGGTTTTCAAGAGTAATCATTTGATCATCAGATTTTTTGGAGGTGAAAGTTAGCATTTTTCTCAGGTGAAGTTTAATTATACCATAGATATGGATCGAAAAAGACATGAGCAATTCTCCAAAGAAATTGAGGAGGAACTTGAGCTTCTCTGTGGGAATCCCGAATTTACTTTAGGAAATGACTATGACCTTTTCCCTACATCTTTGAGCTCAAGCAGATCATCACCTTTCAACCAGAAGGCGGCTCAACAATATTTTCCTGAAGACTATGGATTTAACAGATCATCTGATGAAGCAAACTTAAACTTTGGATTCAATGATCAAACTCTAGAGTCTCCCCAATCTACGTTTGTTAATCCTTCTTACCATGCTCCAAATAGTTCACCTTGTGTATATGACAAGTATGATCCAAGAACACTAGATCCACAAATGTTAAGGAAGCTACAACAACTTGGATACTCACCTGCTCAGTCACAGCATTATCTGCCACCCACGCAGCCTCCTTCTCATTATCAGTCTCATATGAATTGGAGGAATTTCGTCGAAGAAGAGCTTCAGAGGTTTAAACTGCAGGAAGAACAGTATTTATCTATGAACCCACATTTCCTCCATCTTCACAATAATAATCACATTATTGATGCTGCTCAAAGTCAGGAACATTTCAATTATCCCCGAGGTGGAGAAGATGATGGTGATAGTTTGAGGAATTTGGATAGAGTAAGGAAAATGTGCTATCCAGAGAATATTTTAACGAGATCACAGTTTAATGGTGCTGGATACGATTCTCAAAGTGAAAGACTTCGGTTGCAGAAACAATCCAATGAAGATCTCAAATTGAACTTCAACAATCTGTCACTTCACCCTCCAAATTATAACTCTCTTACCGAGGCAAGAGGGATGATATACTACTTAGCCAAGGATCAGTACGGTTGTCGCTTCTTGCAGAAATTTTTTGCTGAAAAAGATGAAAATGATATAGAGATGATCTTCAATGAGATCATTACCTATATCGGTGAGCTTATGATAGAAAGATGAAAATGATATAGAGATGATCTTCAATGAGATCATTACCTATATCGGTGAGCTTATGATAGATCCATTTGGGAATTATCTGGTTCAGAAGCTGCTCGAAGTATGCAGAGATGATCAGAGGATGAAAATTGTTCATTCCATAACTAGAAACCCAAGATTGTTTATAAAAATCTCTTGTGATATGTACGGGTAAAAAACTGTTCTAAGTCTTATCTCCATATGTGTATCTATGTTGTGATCTTGATCTCATTGTCATTTTTCAAACAGGACTAAAGCTGTTCAGAAGATGATTGAAATGGTTAGCCAACAAGAGGAGATTTCAGCTATCATTTCGGGTTTGATGTATGACATTGTGACTTTGATCAAGAATGTAAATGGTAATGGGTTTGATGTATGACATTGTGACTTTGATCAAGAATGTAAATGGTAATCATGTTGTTCAACGTTGCTTGCAGTATCTATTACCTCACTGTGGAAAGGTAAACACTTTCCTTACAGTTTTCATTAAAGATCACTTGGTATTTGTGAGTCCTTAAAACCATTTTCTTGTTTCTTCAGTTCCTTTTTGAAGCTGCAATTACTCATTGTGTTGATTTTGCAACTGATAAACATGGATGTTGTGTACTTCAAAGTTTTCTTGACTATTCTGAAGGAGAACAAAAGCATCAGTTAGTCTCTGAAATCGCGACTAATGCTCTACTCCTCTCTCAAGACCGTTATGGGTATTGATTCTCTTCGTCCTCTTACTTTCTTTGAGTGTTTTATCTTACCAGTCCTAAATCTTAAACCTTTTTTTGCAGGAACTATGTTCTTCAGTATGTCTTTGATCTTGAGCTTCAATGGGCTACATACGAAATCCTCGAGCAATTAGAAGGAAACTACACAGAGTTATCTATGCAGAAATGTAGCAGCAATGTAGTTGAAAAGTGTGCAATTAGAAGGAAACTACACAGAGTTATCTATGCAGAAATGTAGCAGCAATGTAGTTGAAAAGTGTCTGAAGCTAGCTGATGACAGACACAAATGTCGCATAATCAGAGAACTAATAAACTATGGTCGTCTTCTTCAACTAATGCTTGATCCTTTTGGAAATTTTGTGATTCAAGCAGCTTTAAGACAAACCAAGGTAAACAAAACATAGTTAGTTCATAGATTCAGTTCGTAGGTTACTTAAAAGATCTTAATGTTAACAGGGGAATCTTCAAGCTCGTTTGGTTAATGCTATTAAACCTCATAGCTCATGTCTCCGTACTAATCCTTTTGGTAAAAGAGTACTTGCTGCACTTAACTCGCTGAAGTAATTCCGCAGGTAAAACTCAACATTGTTTTTACTCTCTTTGTATAATCTTGATTTAACTGTTGATTTTGTTTTATTGATAATGGCAGGTCTGTAGCAAATGTTGCTGTTTGTTGTAATGATATGTACTAAAGAGCATATCATGGCTTTAGTATGATAGAATAATAGATCATTCTGCTCTGTTGTGACTCTTTTCTTTGTGGAATTTGTGTATTAGATCTCTCTTATATTATAAAAAAAGGCAAAGTTCTTGGATCTTATGTAGATTATTTGATTAGACAAGTTATCAAAAACTAATTACATAGACGATTTAATAATTTCCTTAAGTAAAGGCATGTCAGTATGTCACTATTCCACCAATTCAAAGGAACGGCCGCAAATAATGTATTAAAACTGTAACAATCTTTCAAATTAGAATATTCTTTTTGTTTCTTGTGACTTAAGTAAAATAGAATGAGTACTGCTGAATAAATAAATAGCATCGATATTCAAAAGATGATCTTGACTTCTCAATACGTGTTTGGCCATTGGTATTACTCAGTACTAATAATAAACAATTAAAGTAGTGTTACGTGACTAACCGATGAAATTGATTGTGTCTACGAGTGTTAATATTCTTATTAGATTAAGACAAATGTCCTAATCTCAGAGGATGAAGAGCTTAAGCTTTTGTCGTCCACAGTAAACTTTATAAATCAGACAAATGGTGGAAATGGAATGTACATCATTGGGCCATAATTTGGGAAGAAAACAAAATTGGTTTCCAATATTCATTTGGAATTGTTTAAGTCCAAACTTATGGACTGAATCATCTGTCAAAAAAAAAAAAAATCCTACCTTTTTGTTTACCTTTACTAACCAGTCCAAGATTTACAACACACACACAGAGACAAAGTTAAGAGATCGATTGTTAGAGAAAAGGGGAAAAGAATCAATTTTTGTTGCGATAAGACGAGTGAGGAGAGAATCATGGTGTTCCGTGGCGACACGGTGATATCTGTAGCCCATTTCTCAGCGGAGATTTTTCAGCGACTACGCTTGATTCGACCATCGGATCGAATCAGCAGCAGCGAGATGTTGCATCTTGTTTGTTGTTTTCCTCTTCAGCAATTGGGTCGATTCATCTCTTGGTTCTGGAACTATATCTGTGTTCCACCTCCTGAGATTTTGTATTTTGATGGTCGTAGTGGTTCTCTTGGTTCTGGAACTATATCTGTGTTCCACCTCCTGAGATTTTGTATTTTGATGGTCGTAGTGGTGTTCACGATGATGATGATAGTGATGGTTATGGATCTTCTTCCTCGTCTTCTATTGTTACTCATCATAATTACTATCATCTTCATTTGGAGTTCGTCTTCTATTGTTACTCATCATAATTACTATCATCTTCATTTGGAGTGATGAAATTTCTGGATTGTTTATTGTAAAGTTCTTTTTTTTTTTTTCTGTACAGAAAAAAGTTTGTGTTTTGATTATTGGGTTTCATAATTTCTTGGGATTGTTTGATATAATCGAAGTCTTTGTTTTTAAATCCTTGATTGTAGAATGATAGAAATCAGCATTAGGTGATGCATATATTTAGTCTTAGTTTTCATCATCTTAAGGGGTCAAAGGAGCTTGCTTTGTTCTATTACTTCCCTAAATCTTGCTCTTGATTAGTATCTAGCAATCTTGACCTAGGAATTTAGAGTTAATGGAAATTAGGAGGGTGAAGATTATGGATTTGAAATCTGTAGATGTGTGATTGCAACTAGGAGGGTGAAGATTAAGGAATTGAAATCAGGAGATGTGTGATTGCATCTAGGAGGGTGAGGATCCAGGATTTGGGAGCTTATCAAGCTCAAACTTCTCCTAGAAGTTTTCCTTAGATTGTCTTTTGTCGGAAAAAAACAATTTATCTTTGAAGAAGCTATAAGGTTACAGAGCATAATCCTTAGATGTGATACTGATATATGGTATGCTTACTTTTAAGCTACTTTGGATGATCAAATTCAAGTACTCTCTTCTTCTTGTGTGATTCTCCAAAACCATCTATTTCGATAAATGTGGATACTTTGTTCTGATATGTAGTACTCTACCAAAATGAAGAGTGATCTCAGGATAAATAAGGTACATTGATCATCTCTCAACTCTTTTTAGTGTGTTATTTGAAGTTCAATGTTATTTTTGTCTGATAATCTGTGATAAAGTCTTGACCTTTTCTTTAACCCGTGTATGAATAATGTTGATGATGATAATGATGATGATGTGTTCTGTTCAAAGATCAGACATCAACGTTTGAGATCACATACTGATTAGTCCTCTTGCTGGTCTTCTTCCTGCAGGTTGGAGAAGATTTCTGGAATCTAATTCAAGATTTTCTAGTCATTTGTCTTGTGCTAAATCTCTTTGTACTACAATGTAAAATTTTATAATGTTTTCAAACCTTGTGAGGTATTTTAAATCTGAAAATTGAGTTTCAAAATTTTAAGAAGATTCAATATTAGTATAATCTTCATTTTCCTCATTATTGTTCCTTCGATAAGAGAATGTTACAGAGAATCACTGCCTTCAGCTATGGTGTAAATTGGTTCCTTTCCTCTTTGAAAATCTGTGGAATCAACCTTAAAACACTAAAGCAATCTCACTGTTCCATGATCGTTAGTGGTTTAAACAGTGACAACCTCATCGTTGCCAAATTCATCGAAGCATGTTCAAATGCTGGATATCTCCAATACGCTTACTCTGTATTTACCCACCAGCCATTTCCCAATACTTATCTCTACAATACCATGATCAGAGCTTTATCTCTCGTTGATGAACCCAATGCGGATACAATTGCGGTTAAGGTTTATAGAAAGTTCTGGGCTTTATGTTTAAAGCCCGATACGTTTACGTTCCCGTTTGTGTTGAAGATTGTTGTTAGAGTATCTGATGTTTGGTTTGGGAGACAAGTTCATGGCCAAGCGATGGTTTTTGGATTTGATTCGAGTGTCCATGTTGTTATAGGTTTGATTCAGATGTATTCTTCTTGTGGGGTTTTGGGAGATGCACGTAAGGTGTTCGATGAAATGTGTGTGAGAGATGTGAATGTTTGGAATGCGTTATTAGCAGGGTATGGGAAAATGGGTCAGATGGATGAAGCAAAGAATTTGTTTGAGATGATGCCTTGTTGGTTAAGGAATGTGGTTTCTTGGACTTGTGTGATCTCTGGATCTCTGGATATGTGAAGAGTGGACGAGCAAGTGAAGCCATTGATGTTTTTAAGAGAATGCTGATGGAAAATGTTGAGCCAGATGAAGTTACCCTTTTGGCTGCACTCTCAGCTTGTGCTGATCTTAGTTCACTTGAATTAGGTGAAAGGATATGTAGCTACGTTGATCGCAGAGGGATGGACAGAGCTGTATCATTGAACAACGCACTCATTGATATGTACGCGAAATCAGGGAATATAAGAAAGGCATTGGAGGTATTTGAGAGTGTTACTGAGAAAAATGTTGTTACTTGGACAACTATAATAACTGGTCTAGCTACACACGGGTTCGGAGCTGAAGCCTTAGGGATGTTTAACCGAATGGTTAAAGCGGGTGTGAAACCGAATGAAGTTGCTTTCATTGCAGTCCTTTCAGCTTGCAGCCATGTCGGTTGGGTAGATCATGGAAAAAGTTTGTTCAGCTCAATGAGATTGAAATACAAGATTGAACCGAACATCGAGCATTATGGATGCATGATTGATTTACTAGGACGAGCAGGTAAACTTCGAGAAGCGGAAGAAGTTATCAAAAGTATGCCGTTTGAAGCAAATGCTACAATATGGGGATCTCTTCTTGCTGCTTCAACTGTTCATCATGATCTTGAGCTTGGAGAAAGAGCGTTGCGTCAGTTGATTAAGTTAGAACCGAATAACAGCGGTAACTATATGCTATTAGCTTGATTAAGTTAGAACCGAATAACAGCGGTAACTATATGCTATTAGCTAATTTATACTCGAATTTAGAAAGGTGGGATGAGTCTAGGATGATGAGGAAGATGATGAAAGAGATTGGTGTGAAGAAAATGGCTGCTGAAAGCTCCATAGAAGTTGAAAACAGAGTATATAAATTCATTTCAGGAGATCTTTCACATCCTCAAGTCTTAAAAGTTTATGCAATTTTACAAGAGCTAGAATTGCAATTACAGAGCAATGAAGTTTGAGAAAAGAGGGATTTGGATTTGATAATATTAAGGATCAACAATCTCTGCTCTGAGATCTGAAACCTGAGGACCGTAGCGTCATCGTGACTGGCTGAGACAGTGGCCTGAGACCCCCTACATACTAGACATCAAGGTCAGTATTCATCTGTTCTTTGTCTTGTCTCTTTATATGTAACAATTCAACCATTCATATATGAATTGTCTCTCTCGTGTGTTACCAGATTTTGGCGGGCATTGCTGGTTTAGCTGTTCTTGTTTTTGGCATCTGGAGATACTCTTGCAGTCGCAGGTAGAAGTCTGATCTCTCTTTTGTTTTGTTTATGTTTTCAAACCCAAAATTTCAAGAGATTTTAAATGTTTCAATGAACCTTTTAACGTTTATTATATATGTTCACATTATTATTACAAGAACTTTAGAAACACAAACTCATTTGTTTGTTACATTTTTGGTCTATGCATTGAGACAGGAATATGCTAAATCCTTCTCTTCAGCTAGTTCTCGTGCAGATTCATCCATTTTCGCCCTCGAAAACTCATCTATACCGAGCCCTTGCACGATCTTCCAGCTCCCTTTCTCGCATATAACCGGAAACGAGTAAACCAAACCAGGTGGTATACCGTATGAGCCATCAGAACATACACCCATGGCAGGGTTAGCTACAATAAGAACCTTACAATCCTCTGAAGCATAATGCT
The DNA here is from genome assembly GCA_036630335.1 of Physaria fendleri. Taxonomy (NCBI): domain Eukaryota; kingdom Viridiplantae; phylum Streptophyta; class Magnoliopsida; order Brassicales; family Brassicaceae; genus Physaria; species Physaria fendleri. Next base: position 20,540,501 of record CM071721.1, on the reverse strand, counting down.
CCAAAGCTGAAGCTTGAGCTTTATAGATCCCTACATTTTTCGACATCACATCTTTTCTTTCCATGCCTGGTTTTCTTGGAAATCCTCCGATCATTATCGCGATATTCACATCCGTACAAGCTTCAACAACATTTGTTGTCGCAATCACGCTTTGGAGAAGAGGTAAGGCTGAATCTTGAAGCTCCATTTTTAAAATCTTGAAGCTCCATTTTTAAAGCTTCTAGTGATCTTGAAGCTTGTTCTGTATCAAGTAAATGCAGAATGATGGGTTGATCAGGACCTAGCATTATACCTCTAGCAATCATTGGTGCTATTGCATATCCTATGTTTCCTGTTCCATACAATTCACAATCAAATTAAGAACAAAAAAAGACATAAGTTTAATAGGTTTTTGAAGTTTGTTTATTTACCTGCAGCACCTGTGATCAAGATCCTAATAGGATCTTTCTCAATGTGTAACAAATTACACATATAAATGATCATTTTCCATGATAAAGCAACACAAAACATTAGAACTAAAACTTTCTGAATCACAAAAGTATAATCAATTTCTTCTCCAACCAACTCCATATTTTTTTTTAAAAGTTAATTATACAATCAAACAATAAAGAATGTGTTTGTCTTCATGCTTTCCAAAGTTCAATTTATAAATCTACAAGAAAACACCATGAAGATAAAAAAGGAATCTATGAAAAACTTCTAAGAGGACATAACCTGATACTAACAAAACTTTGTCTTGCAAAGAAATAATCTAAAGCCTTACAAGAAAGACAAGGAATATTGAACCGAATAAATATCCTCAAACTTGATTCTTAAACAATTGAACTAAATATTTACATATGTTATTATATGAAAAAGAGTTTGTAAAGACCATACAGACAATAATAGGCTATAACAGAGTAGACCTTCTAAGCTTGGCTCTATTAATTCATAACAATTTCACAACTAGCAGAGCTTCTTGGAATCGATTTGATTTCATCGATGACCTTACGAAAACTTGAGTTAACTGTAAGTTTCTTGAGAACTGCACCATTCTCTAGAAAGTACTTTGCTAATTTCATCTTAGATCCTGTGGATGGTCTCCGATTGGTTATAACATTTTGTATCTTCAGATGAACAAACTCAAGTGATGATAGTAAACATTGCGGCACTGATGAAAATTCAATTTGTTCCGTCTTTGGAAGCCATGTAAATTCCTGATAATATTATATAACCAATTCGTTATTATAAAATTTGTGTGATCTACATAAGAACATAAGCAAATGAGACTCACCAGAACAAGAGAGTTCAAATTTGGACAGCTCTCAAGAAACCTTGGAAACATTTTCCATGAAGATTTTTTGAATGAAGCATTCAAGGAAGACAATTTAGGGAACTGAGGTAGTTGTTTCATTTCACAGTAATCATGAATAACCTACGCAACGACAAAACACGTGTTCAAAGAGATAATATGATAAAAAGGAAGTTGTATAAGCTTAATGTTGTTGAATCTATTACCTGTAAAGTCCTAGCAGGGATGATCATATCGCCGACAGTAGATAACCCAGTGAGAAATTTACCAAGCATGGTTATCTTGGACAAATTTTGAGGGTCCAATTGAGAGTCATATACAACATTAAAGCTAACATCAATGTTTACCTTTGCAGAGGGACCAATATTGTGTATTATGAAACTGTCGGATTGGTGATCATCGAGATGGACCAATATTGTGTATTATGAAACTGTCGGATTGGTGATCATCGAGATGCATATACTCGAGTCTTGGAGCATCAATTTCAACAACATGACCGTGAAACTCGTAATTTCCACATTCTATCTTGCAGATTTTTAGTGATTGGAAACGAACACATACAACTTCAAGAAAATCAATGGGATCACGGATTATGGTTAACTCAAATAGAACACGACAACTAGATATTAGACGCTCCAGAGTAGAATCAGCATCGTATATGACCATATTAAGCCGCAAAATCTTGACGGAAGGCAGTGAAATAGATTCAGGAGGATCCAAAACAACACGATAGAGATGTAAGTTCACTAAACTCTCACATGAATAGAGAGATAGAGGCATTTTAACTAACACTTCATAATCATCAACCTCATTAGCAACGTTGAATTGCTCTACGCCTAATCACAGCATTGATCCAAGACTGGAAAGTAGGAGCATCATGATCATATACCTTATAGTTCAACTTGAATATCTCCAAGTGTTGTTTGTTTTCAGGTTCTAGAAACGTATTTAGGAAACTCACAAAGACATCATCATCTGGGAATGTATTGTAATTCAATTCCAGAGCAGGAACATCTAACCAAAGATTTTTCCATCGATTTGACAAAACGCTTGTGCCGACCTAACCAAAGATTTTTCCATCGATTTGACAAAACGCTTGTGCCGACAGATTCCTTGGTCGAGAGATTTGAGAGTATTTTACACAACAAGGAATCAGGTAAATTGCTTATCTTGTCTGAGTTCCTCAGTTTCTCTTTAGAAAAGGTTTCTTCACCCATGGTTTTATGCTGATTTAAACCCTAAATAACATAGCACCACGAGATAAATCAAAGTTCTACTTACAAACACTAGAAAATTAATCAAAAGATAATGAAATTACCAGAGATATTGCTTGGAGATAGAGTTAGAGGATGCAGTAACTTCCGTCGATTCACAAAGATCCTCTAGCGGTTATAAATATAGACCCCTCCACTTAACCCACGATTTAAATAAAAAACTGTAAAATAAAAAATATATAAATTTTAAAATAACCGTTGTGTATTATCAGATCAATTTAAAAAATTTGAACTATGCAACAATTGAAATTTTTTGGAAAGTATGTATTTTACGATTATTTTTTCAAATAGCTAAAATTTTCAAAAATCCCCTATATATTATTTGAGAAGCAAAAACGCTTAGGTGTCGTTGCCAGAATCACTCTCACGG
>CM071721.1:20505728-20519511 GCA_036630335.1 Physaria fendleri | reverse complement strand
ATTTTGAAACTAACCATTTAAATAATACAATATTTTAGTTGATTGTTCTAAAAGTAAATAATATTATATTTAACTACTTTCTATTTTAGATTATTACAATAACCAATATTGTTGTCTTTACTTTATATTTTTCTAAAGCTCCAGATGGTAAACGGAACTGAGTGTATGAAGGTCTGATTTTACAAAATTTTGATTCTGTTCTATACAATAAACCGGCCACAACAAATTTTATTTTACTCATATTCTTTTGGTAACCACAAAATTTTAAATTATAGAGTTTATACGAGAATTTCTTAAAATTTAAAACTGGGCATATTCACAAAATTTTTAAATGTAGAGTTTATACGAGAATTTTCTAAAATTTAAAACTGGACATATTTGTATAAGTGTATTTCTAAAATTATTATTTACTCGTATAGTTTTAACAACAAAAAAATTCAAATATTCTATAACTTATACGATAATTTAATGCTAAAGCTAATCGAATTAAATCAAATGGACGTTTTTGAATCCAAGAGTTATTTTCTTTTATATTATTTACATAGTAAAATTAAAGAGAATTTTGGGTCACAGAAACTCTTAAAAACTTATACGATAATTTAATGCTAAAGCTAATCGAATTAAATCAAATGGACGTTTTTGAATCCAAGAGTTATTTTCTTTTATATTATTTACATAGTAAAATTAAAGAGAATTTTGGGTCACAGAAACTCTTAAATGTCTCTTGGAGATAGAAAGTTCAAACAGCACATCCAAGCAAAAAACTTTCTTCTATTGTTTGTTCATGCTATTTTCTTTCATTTTCTTTGTTTTTTTTAGGGTTTAATGCAAAATAACCCTCGACGTCTACTAAATTTGCAAATATACACTTCACCATTGTAAAATGCAAATCAACCCTCCACCTCAAAATTAAACAGCAATTTAACCCTTGATATATTAAATCATTTTGGATGAATTGATATAATTTTATTATGAATAAAATGAGTTAAAAAAAACTTTTAAAACATATCAAATTTAGCATTATTAGTTTATTGATTTGTTAAAAAAAAAAGTTTTTTTTTAATAAAACAGTTTAAATGATTTCAAAATAAAAAATACTTAGATGAAAATTTTAGAGAATCACAAACTTATTAATAACAAAAAAAAAAATCTCTAAATTTCCTAAAACTCTATAGTACTTTCTTAAATCTTAGACTACCTACAATGGAGAGTTGAATTAAAAAATTCAGCTGTTAAATGTCTCCAATGAGGTAGTTTAATGCTTACGTGGATTAATAAGGATTGAATCTATTCAACCGATTGAATTAAGGTGAGACAAAAGAAAATTCACCACGTGGCATCATATGATTTGGTCAACAAATTTTGAGGAGAGATAAATATTTCTTTTTTTTACCAAATTACTTAAACTCAAATATCTAATTATATATTAACTTTTTGAAAATAATTTTTACTTCAAAAATCATAGTTTTTAATACTCTATAAATAGACATAAGTTTCATTTGATTTGGACACTTAAAACATAAGGGCAAAATTCAGAATATTTAGAAATTAAAATGATTTTTTTAAAAATATATGTGTGTTTTAATAATTATGTGTGTTTTAATTAAACTTAAGTGTGTTTTAATAAAAATATTAGATTTTTTTCTTTTAAAGTATTAGAAATGTTTGATAAAAATATTGTGGGGTAGGGTGTTGAATTTTTTAAACAAACCATTGTAAGGTATAAAATAAAATGAAGTGTTGAATGATGAAGTGGAAGAGAGAGAATATAATGTGTAATAATATTAAGGGTGTTGAATAAAAATGGGTGTTGAAACGAAGTAATAATATTAAGGGTGTTGAATAAAAATGGGTGTTGAAACGAATGTATATAGTCTTATAGTCATAATAACATCACCATTCTATAAAACTATTAAACTAATAACATTTTCTAAAATTAATCTTCTTTTTTTGTCCACCCAAAAAAATAAAATTAAAGTGTTGGTTTTTGAATGTGATTTAGGTTTTCTTTTAATTCGTGATTTAGTGTGACATAAATTATTTTTATTCAATTTAATATAATTTTTCTTCAAATATTTGTTTTATTTCGGTTTAAATTTTTCATTTTAAAAAAACTTGCAAATGAAACAATGACGTTCTTAAATTTACATGAATACCAAACAATTACCATATACCATCACTTGTAACCCTAAAAATATCTAAATAAAATAATATTGGAAAAAAAAAAAAATTACATGAATACATTATTTTTTTTTCAGAATTTTTCTTCTTTTTTTCAGTTTTAATTTCGTTATGTAGCAAAATACCAAAAAAAAACTAACCAGTATATAACCAAATTTGGGTTTAATATATAAATAGGGTCCCATATAAATATATAGGGTAACTAAATTTCTCACATTCCTTATTTGTCCACATAAAAAAAACATATTAACATTTTAAAAATTATTATTTTTCTGTCAAAATCAAATTTAGTTTNTTTTTTTTTTTTTTTTTTTTTTTTTTTGAAAATTCGGGTGTCATGTTACGACTACCAGAGTCTATGGAGAAATCACCGCAAAATTTAAAGAGACAGTAAACGAAGAAAAACTAAAAATCGTTTCTTTTTCCAGAGAGGTCTTAGGAGAGAGGAAAGAGAAACGAATCGCTTTGTATATAAGCTATAAACAAAAGCCCAAAAAACAAATCTAGAGGTAAGGAGAAGAAAGAAAAAAAAAGAAGCGCTTTTTTCTCCGGCGGTAATAAACCGACGGCGGAAACGGAACAACTTGTTTGTTGTTGCCAATGGCTGACTCATACGGCACCGTTTCCATCGACGTTGGAACGATTTATCTTGGCGGCAAGGTTGGTTCTTTCAACTTTCCATTTTCCAATTTTTCTTTGTTCTTATTAGTTTCTTGAATTTTTCTTCTTCTTCTTCTTTTAGTATTCCTTATTCTTGTCTTATTGCCTTTTGATTTTTTTTCAATATAAAAACAAAATTCCAGCTGTTTTTGTTTACCTTTAATCCTTTGTTTATGAAGACTAATGATTCTTTATTATCTCATTAAGACTCCTATTAGCTCATCTTTTTACACTTTTTCATTCCCTTTCAATAAAACTAATCATAATGGTTAGAATTAGGCCATCCTTGGTTGTTCATATGATGATGTTTTGATTTTTGTTTTTATGCCCTTAAAAGTAGAAGGCTGCACATGGACAAGGTTTATCAGAGATTTTAATTTGTGTGTATACATATATATACCTGTCTTCTCCACCTAAAGTCAGTTGTCATATTCCTATCTTTAGTAGACATTTACAAAAGAGAAATAGCTTTGACTGTTTTTTTTTTTTAAATAAACGCAAAACGTGTAATAACAATATGGAGAAGACATTGGTATGGAATATTGTATGGTTAAAAGCTTAGTTTTCTGTTGGTTTCATGCTTAGTTTTCTGTTGGTTTCATGTTAAAACGTGTTGGTTTCTTGTGTTCAGGAGCATCATGTTAAGACGGTGTCTGGTGTTGTGTCTGTAATTGTCTATGGAGACCGGGAAAAGCCTGCATTGATTACTTATCCTGATTTGGCCCTTAACCGTAAGTTTCAAGAGTCATTAAGGGTACTAATGTGCTGCTTAATTGCAGGATTTTTGATCTGTTTTTCTGAATTTTATTGCTTCTTTTCAGATATGTCATGCTTCCAAGGATTATTCTTCTGCCCTGAAGCAGCTTCTTTGCTGCTTCATAACTTCTGCATTTATCATATCAGTCCACCTGGGCATGAGGTCCATATTTTAGTTTCTCTTTTAAGTTAGTTTTGTAATTATTCGCGATGTGTTTGCTTGGCATGATTACTCACATGTTTCTATGTTTTTACGAAGAGTTCTTGCAGTTAGGATTGTTTCTATGTTTTTACGAAGAGTTCTTGCAGTTAGGATCTGGTCCGATTTGTCCTAATGTTTCAGCTCCTTCTGCTGAAGACTTGGCAGATCAGATCCTTGAAGTTCTCAACTTTTTCGGGTAATGATTAAAGCTTATTCAAGTTGCTGATACGAAAGAGCTTTGTGATGTTGTAACTAATAATCTATAAGCTTTTGTACAGTCTTGGTGTTGTGATGTGTATGGGAGTGACTGCAGGTGCTTATATCCTCACCTTATTTGCGGTACGTATCTATTTATTTCTCTCTGCTCACTATCTGTTTCTTCAGACAAATAATGTGTTTATTGTCTATTCTATGTTTAAAAACTTTTCAGATGAAACATAGAGATCGGGTTGCGGGTTTGATTCTTGTCTCACCATTATGCAAGGCACCGTCTTGGTCTGAATGGTTTTACAACAAGGTTATCTCAAACTTGTTATATTACTACGGAATGTGTGGAATGGTTAAGGAACTTTTGCTTCAGAGATATTTTAGTAAGGTGTGTTACCAATGCTCTACATTTGGTGCATTTCCAGTTTTTTCTCTTATTTAAACATGTTGAAAATTCACTTGTGCTTGCAACAGGAAGTTAGAGGTGACGTCGAGATTCCAGAGTCAGATATAGCACAAGCTTGCCTTGTGCTTGCAACAGGAAGTTAGAGGTGACGTCGAGATTCCAGAGTCAGATATAGCACAAGCTTGCAGAAGAGTCAGTGTTTTACTCTCTGTTTTTGCCTGATTCATCAATAGATAGATCTCTCTCTATATTAGCGATTGACATTTTGTGATTTCTGGTAATTGTCTCAGCTGCTTGATGAAAGACAAAGCGTAAACGTTTTGCGGTTTCTTGATGCCATAGATCGGTAATAAAACAAACACCTCAAAATCCTTTATCTAAGTAGCATCCAAATACTGGCTTTCTTAACTTAATGCAAACAAAACATCTGTTCTTGCAGAAGACCGGACATTTCAAGTGGATTAAAGAAACTAAAATGCAGGACACTTATCTTTGTCGGAGATCAATCTCCTTTCTACTCGGAAGCTGTTCACATGGCAGCAAATATGGATAGAGGATACTGTGCTTTAGTTGAGGTTTGAGAAAACAAATCCTCAGGCTTTCTAACTTACACACCACAACATCTTTGCTTTTCTTGTTACTAATCCTTGGGAGATTTTCAGGTTCAGGCATGTGGTTCAATGGTAACAGAGGAGCAACCACATGCAATGTTGATACCAATGGAATATTTCTTGATGGGTTATGGATTATATAGACCAACACTATTCACAGAGAGCCCTAGAAGTCCTCTTAGCCCTTCTTGTATTTCACCTGAGCTACTTTCTCCTGAAAGCATGGGATTAAAGCTTAAGCCTATTAAAACCCGAGTTTCGACAGCTTAAGTAAGTGCTGCACTAACAGATTCTTTGCTGAGGGAGAAGAGATCTTAGGGCTTTTGTAGATATATATAAACAATCACTAGGGAGATTTGAGAAGAAGATGATGATGATGAAGAAAAATTTGAAGCCATCCTTATATATATAACACAATTCTTTTGTAGTCAGCCGACAGACACAACACGACAGTTCAATTTGTTAAGAAGCAAGCCACATAAAATGTTGTTTTATTATTTCATTATTTATACATATAAGCAAAATGTTCTCTTGTTGTTGTGGCATTGTAACCATTGTTTTGTGATGGACATTAACAATATTCATTTTGCATTTTCTTAAATACATTTAAGTGTTTGACCAAATTCAGAGTTCTTTTAATTTGGACTTATTAACACATTCATTTCACTTAATTTGCTAAATACTTCACTTAATTCATCACTCATTCATCCTAAGATCTTAGAATTTGATTAGTTTATAAGATAACAGAAGATCTTCATGATCAGAACAGTAAGACTTTGAGCACATATCATGCTTTAATAAAGTGCAAATCATCTTTTCCTCAACTTTTGTTTTTTTCACTTTCTCCACTGAAATAAATAAGACAGAACAAGAAAAGCATGCAAGTAAATTTGAAAAAAAAAACATCAATTCAACAAAAAATGTAATAAAAGGAATTAAGAATCATCCTTTGACACAAACTCTATTGGTTCTTTTTGCCCTCTTTAGAAGAAAGCTTAGTACTTTGTGAACATTTCTTTATTCTCATATGATTCTTCCTGTTTCTATGTTTTTACGAAGAGTTCTTGCAGTTAGGATCTGGTCCGATTTGTCCTAATGTTTCAGCCCCTTCTGCTGAAGACTTGGCAGATCAGATCCTTGAAGTTCTCAACTTTTTCGGGTAATGATTAAAGCTTATTCAAGTTGCTGATACGAAAGAGCTTTGTGATGTTGTAACTAATAATGTATAAGCTTTTGTACAGTCTTGGTGTTGTGATGTGTATGGGAGTGACTGCAGGTGCTTATATCCTCACCTTATTTGCGGTACGTTTCTATTTGTTTCTATCTTCTCAGAATCCATTGCTTCAGACAAACGTTGTGCTTATTAACTATTCTATGTTTGAAACCTTTCCAGATGAAACATAGAGAACGGGTTGCGGGTTTGATTCTTGTCTCACCATTATGTAAGGCACCGTCTTGGTCTGAATGGTTTTACAACAAGGTTATCTCAAACTTGTTATATTACTACGGAATGTGTGGAATGGTTAAGGAACTTTTGCTTCAGAGATATTTTAGTAAGGTGTGTTACCATTGCTCTACATTTGCTGCATTTCCAGTTTTTCTCTTATTTAAACTTGTTGAAAATTCGCTTGTGCTTGCAACAGGAAGTTAGAGGTGACGTCGAGATTCCAGAGTCAGATATAGCACAAGCTTGCTCGAGATTCCAGAGTCAGATATAGCACAAGCTTGCAGAAGAGTCAGTGTTTTACTCTCTGTTTGATATATCAATAGGTAGATCTCTCTATATCAGTGATTGACATCTTGCTATTTTTGGTAATTGTCTCAGCTACTTGATGAAAGGCAAAGTGTAAATGTTTTGCGGTTTCTTGATGCCATTGATAGGTAACAAAACAAACACCTCAAAATCCTTTATCTAGCATCATCCAAATACTAGCTTTCTTAACTTAATGCAAACAAAACCTCTGTTCTTGCAGAAGACCAGACATTTCAAGTGGGTTAAAGAAACTAAAATGCAGGACACTTATCTTTGTCGGAGATCAATCTCCTTTCTACTCAGAAGCTGTTCACATGGCAGCAAATTTGGATAGAGGATATTGTGCTTTAGAGGATATTGTGCTTTGGTTGAGGTTTGAGAAAACAAATCCTCAGGCTTTTTAACATCTTTGGTTTTCTTGTTACTAATCCTTAGGAGATTTTCAGGTTCAGGCTTGCGGTTCAATGGTAACAGAGGAGCAACCACATGCAATGTTGATACCAATGGAATATTTCTTGATGGGTTATGGATTATATAGACCAACACTATTCACAGAGAGCCCTAGAAGTCCTCTTAGCCCTTCCTGTATTTCACCTGAGCTACTTTCTCCTGAAAGCATGGGATTAAAGCTTAAGCCTATCAAAACCCGAGTTTCGACAGCTTAAGTGTAAGTGTACTAACAGATTCTTTGCTGAGGGAGAAGAGATCTTAGGGCTTTTGTAGATATATAAACAATCACTAGGGAGATTTGAGAAGAAGATGATGAAGAAGAAAATTTGAAGCCATCCTTATATATATAACACAATTCTTTTGTAGTCAGCCGACAGACACAACACGACAGTTCAATTTGTTAAGAAGCAAGCCACATAAAATGTTGTTTTATTATTTCATTATTTATACATATAAGCAAAATGTTCTCTTGTTGTTGTTAAGAAGCAAGCCACATAAAATGTTGTTTTATTATTTCATTATTTATACATATAAGCAAAATGTTCTCTTGTTGCTGTGACATTGTAACCATTGTTTTGTGATGGACATTTAACAATATTCATTTTGCATTTTCTTAAATACATTTAAGTGTTTGACCAAATTCAGAGTTCTTTTAATTTGGACTTATTAACACATTCATTTCACTTAATTTGCTAAATACTTCACTTAATTCATCACTCATTCATCCTAAGATCTTAGAATTTGATTAGTTTCTAAGATAACAGAAGATCTTCATGATCAGAATAGTAAGACTTTGAGCACATATCATGCTTTAATAAAGTGCAAATCATCTTTTCCTCAACTTTTGTTTTTTTCACTTTCTCCACTGAAATAAATAAGACAGAACAAGAAAAGCATGCAAGTAAATTTGAAAAAAAAAACATCAATTCAACAAAAAAATGTAATAAAAGGAATTAAGAATCATCCTTTGACACAAACTCTATTGGTTCTTTTTTGCCCTCTTTAGAAGAAAGCTTAGTACTTTGTGAACATTTCTTTATTCTCATATGATTCTTCCAATATTGAAAAATCCAAAAATCTGACTTACATTCATCAGCTTTTGGTCCCACTTAACCAAAGATGAGCGATTTTTTCTGGTTTTTCTACAGCAAAGCAATGCTCACACCATTTTCGTGGACCTTCAAGTTTAAAACCCAAGTCTAAAGCTTTGAAATTTCTTAGCAAAATGGAGAGTTAAAGAGTGGGACAGATCTAAGTTTTAGAGTCTAGGGATTGGCTATGGGTTCGGTTTTTGTGATATTGTGTTTTGTGCATCTGTTCTAGTGTTAGTTTCAGAGACATTGAATCTCACAAACGCATAAATTTCTCAACTTGCTAAGTTTTATTAGCTTCCGGAGATCATCTTGGATTGAGTGTAGTGTTAAATGTCTATTTAAGCGAGAGCTAAAGAATAAGCTTTTTCAGTTTCTGGGGTTGTCATTTCTTTAGTTGGAGGATGAAGCAGAAGGGTTATCGCGAGAGAGATGTTGTAGTGGGGAAGAAAGTAATGGTTGCAGTTAGAGCTTCAAAGGAGATTCCAAAAGAAGCTCTCTTATGGACTTTAACTCATGTTGCTCAACCCGGAGATCGTGTTAGGCTTCTTGTTGTTGTTCCTTCAAATTATACAAGTAATTTCTTTTTTCTCTTCCCCTTCCTTGTTTCTAATTGACAATTTGTTGATGTTGAGTGGTGATAAATCTGTCTCTTTGTTGAAGGATTTAGTTATATAAAGGTTGAGTTTTTGTTCGAAACTGTGTAAGGCTACTTGAAGGATTTAGTTATATAAAGGTTGAGTTTTTGTTCGAAACTGTGTAAGGCTACTATGGGAGCTTGAGATCTTGTGTTGTTCTTCTCAGTTATCTGAATCAATAGATCAATGTGTAAAAAGTTATCTTTTTGTGTTGGTCAGGGAAAAAGATTTGGGGGTTTTCGAGGTTTACCAGTGACTGTGCCTCTTATCTTTTTGTGTTGGTCAGGGAAAAAGATTTGGGGGTTTTCGAGGTTTACCAGTGACTGTGCCTCAGGTTATGGAAGATATCTTGCTGGAACCAACTTTGATCAAAAAGATGATATTCATGAGTCTTGTTCTCAGATGATGTTTCAGTTACACAATGTTTATGATGCAGAGAAGGTAAACGGACTAACTTTTATTTATGTAGATATAAAAGAGAAACAGCTTTGTTTAGTGGGATCATATAAAGTTTCATTTTGGTGTAATGTAGGTAAATCTCAAAATCAAACTTGTTTCTGCTTCACCTGATGGAGTTATTGCTGCTGAAGCTAAGAAATCTAACTCAAATTGGGTGATTTTAGACAGGTAGATGTTTGTATACATATATATATGTGTGTGTGTCTCAAATGTATATGTCAGTGATTCTTGACCACTGAAATTCTTAAACAGTGAACTGAAGTATGAGAAAAAATGTTGTCTTGAGCAATTGGAGTGCAATCTTGTGGTAATTAAGAAGTCACAGCCAAAGGTTCTTCGTCTCAATTTGGTGAAGAATGCAGATACAGACCATACAGGAGCTCTTGTTGAGTCCCAGAGAAGCTCAAGCCCGGAAAAAAGTTTGAGGGAACCTTTTGTGACTCCGGCTAGCAGTCCAAACCAAGAAATTTTATCACATACTGATGTTCGGACTTCATCAGCATCTAGCTCTGATGCTGGGGCCTTGCCTTTTTTAGCTTCTCTAGTTATTGAGGGGCTCAAGAAAGAGGGCCTTGCCTTTTTTAGCTTCTCTAGTTATTGAGGGGCTCAAGAAAGACAATTCATGGATCACTGATGGAAACAAGAGTTTCTTTGAATCTGATTCTGACTCAGATGGCGAAATGTGGAGTCCTTTATCAATCGTCTCCTCATCTTCTCATCCTTTGATATCAGCTGATATTCTGAGTTCTAGCATCTTCTCTTCCTGTGACATCAACTGATGTTCTGAGTCCTAATGGGGACTTATCAAAAGCTCATACTGAAACTCCGCGAAAATCAAGATTTGCGGTTCTTAAGCTCGCTTTATCCAAGAAAGAACCTGAAGCAAGAAAGGGAATCCACAAGTCTGATTCAATGTTAAACAAAAGTGTGAGAGAAGTGGTTTCTTTATCCAGAAAGCCAGCACCTGGACCTCCTCCACTATGTACCATATGTCAACACAAGGCACCTAAATTTGGAAACCCTCCAAGATGGTTCACTTATGGCGAATTGGAGACAGCAACAAAAGGTTTTTCTAAAAGGAGTTTCTTGGCTGAAGGTGGTTTTGGTTCTGTTCACCAAGGAACTTTACCAGATGGTCAAATCATTGCTGTCAAACAATATAAGATTGCTAGTACACAAGGTGACCGAGAGTTCTGCTCTGAAGTTGAAGTCTTGAGCTGTGCACAACATAGGAATGTTGTAATGCTCATTGGACTATGCGTGGAGGATGGCAAAAGATTGCTCGTTTATGAGTATATCTGCAATGGATCTTTACATTTCAACACAAGGCACCTAAATTTGGAAACCCTCCAAGATGGTTCACTTATGGCGAATTGGAGACAGCAACAAAAGGTTTTTCTAAAAGGAGTTTCTTGGCTGAAGGTGGTTTTGGTTCTGTTCACCAAGGAACTTTACCAGATGGTCAAATCATTGCTGTCAAACAATATAAGATTGCTAGTACACAAGGTGACCGAGAGTTCTGCTCTGAAGTTGAAGTCTTGAGCTGTGCACAACATAGGAATGTTGTAATGCTCATTGGACTATGCGTGGAGGATGGCAAAAGATTGCTCGTTTATGAGTATATCTGCAATGGATCTTTACATTCTCATCTTTATGGTAAAGTCTCTACTTTTTTGGTATACAAAGAAAGAAGAAGAGCATTCTTTATTAATGAAAAGTCTTGTAGGTATTGGGAAAGAGCCGTTGGGATGGTCAGCACGACAAAAGATTGCGGTTGGAGCAGCTCGTGGATTGAGATATCTTCACGAAGAATGTAGAGTCGGTTGCATTGTTCATAGAGATATGCGTCCTCACAATATTCTCCTCACTCATGATTTTGAGCCTTTGGTAATAAGATTGATTAAACAATATGTTCAAAGCTCTCTCTGTGTCCTTCTTCGGGTTTGTGCAAAGCTTGAAACTTTTTAACATTCTAGGTTGGAGATTTCGGGCTAGCGAATTTCGGGCTAGCGAGATGGCAACCAGAAGGAGATAAAGGAGTCGAAACTCGAGTGATTGGAACTTTTGGGTAATTAGCGAGATGGCAACCAGAAGGAGATAAAGGAGTCGAAACTCGAGTGATTGGAACTTTTGGGTAATGATCTTGAGACATTCTTCTTCTTGATTTTACTTGTGGAAGACAATAACTAAGATGGAGTTTTCTGTTTTTCAGGTACTTGGCACCTGAATATGCACAAAGCGGACAGATTACAGAGAAAGCAGATGTTTACTCCTTTGGGGTTGTCTTAGTTGAGCTTATCACAGGAAGAAAAGCTATGGACATTAAACGTCCTAAGGGTCAACAATGTCTCACCGAATGGGTAAGTACACACATAAACTGCTATATCAATGTTTAAAGCTCAGATGGTTACAAAAGAAGAATACTTTTTTTTTGGCAGGCAAGACCGTTGTTGCAGAAACAAGCGATTAAAGAACTTCTTGATCCACGTCTAATGAATTGCTACTGTGAACAAGAAGTTTACTGTATGGCACTATGTGCTTACCTCTGCATTCGCCGTGACCCTAACTCTAGGCCACGCATGTCTCAGGTTTGATGGCTTACCTCTGCATTCGCCGTGACCCTAACTCTAGGCCACGCATGTCTCAGGTTTGATGCCCATAACTCCTCTCAAAAACACTTAGAATTTGAGAACTTCAATGAAATTCTAATTTGGAATCTGTCTCTCTCTTCAACGAAGATTTGAGAACTTCAATGAAATTCTAATTTGGAATCTGTCTCTCTCTTCAACGAAGGTGTTGAGGATGTTAGAAGGAGATGTTGTCATGAATCCAATTTAGAAGAGCTTCACAAGGAATAGTGTTTGTGTGTTTGTACACTATTTTAGGATTATTACAGCATTTTCTCTTAAGTGAAGTCTGTTTTTGTATATGTAAAAGTTGTTGTTCAACAAAAAAGTATATGTAAAAGCTTGTTAATGAGACAAAGATTCAGAAGTAAAGTTTCAAGTTTGAACCATGAAAAACATTAGAAACCAAAACAAAGATTAATCTTTTATTGATAAAATTAGACATCGGAAGATTACATAATTGACGTGACTAACCACATCTTATTTTCCGAAAACAAAATACTACTTAAGCTAGTACTTGTGCTTGGACATGTCTTCATTCATTTCACTGAAGAGACACATTAGTTTAATAGTGATACGTAGGTAGAGCTTTCCCGGAAACAATGCTGGCCAACAGTTATCAGAAAGCCCATTAAGAGTTTTGCAACAAGAATGTCTCATACCACCAAAATCCCCTTTGAACATCTTACCGATTGTTTCAAAACAACCATCCACACTCTTGATCGTTTCAACACATTCTTTGGGATGGAAACCTTTTGGATCTTCTTCCTTCATCACTATTGCGTTGTCTTCTTTGGTGTTTGAATCTGATGATGTCTGATTAGCTGATGAAGACATGATTATCAAACCAAAGAAGATCATAGCTACAAGAATTAAGTGTTTTTGAGCCATTGCAAAGAAGAAATAAAATGTTCTCACTTAGAATGAGTTGTGAACTTGTGTTTATAATGATCTCAAAGAGGGTTAATTTATAGTAAACTCTACTAGAGAGTGAAGTGTATAATGATGAAGCCTTGATTTTAGGAGTATCATATCTCAATAATTAATATGAAAAAACTTANTTTGATCTTCTGAATAATTAAGAGTGCATCAAATCCCTAACTGGCTAACTTATAGCAAACAAATCGTAATGCACGGTTTAAAGCTTAATAGTTAATATGGAAGAAATTATGAATTTGCATGATGTCATTGTGGTAATATAGCTAAAAACTTGCCAAATTGATATTTTTCTAGAAGGTGGTAACACGAACAGTAAATTCAAAAATCTTCGACTGTATAATGTATCACTTAGGAGACATGAGAAGGAAGTATGTAAAACTTGTCATATATAATTAAGAAAAACAATACTAATTATAATCAACATTAATTATAATTATACATAAATAGTATTAAATATAACTATACTTATTTCTAATTAATATGATTTTGTTATAGTTATACTTATACACTAGATGATTTCCCCCATGTGCCTTTAATTATTATAAAAAATATTTTTATAAAATTTAAAATTATTTATCATTTT
Organism: Physaria fendleri; assembly: GCA_036630335.1. NCBI lineage: Eukaryota > Viridiplantae > Streptophyta > Magnoliopsida > Brassicales > Brassicaceae > Physaria > Physaria fendleri. The sequence continues at coordinate 20,505,948 of CM071721.1, read as the reverse complement.
AATTAGTTTAAATTATACGTAAAATATGTGATATCTGATATTAAATTCAGAACCTATTTTAAAATATTAAATCCAAAAAAATTTGATATATGTGGATATCCAAAAGTATAAATATAGAAATATATTTTTTCCTATGTACAACACTTACATTAAAATTAAAATATAATACTAAAAGTATAAAAATAAACATTATAAATCTGTGTTAGTATGGATAATGATC
>CM071721.1:20485337-20496969 GCA_036630335.1 Physaria fendleri | reverse complement strand
ACAGTTGTTCAGTTTCAAGTGTTAGAACTTGATATTTCACAAAAAGATTATTAAAGTCGTGCTCCTCCTGCACATTAGTGTCTATGGACAATACTTTGAACTGTTTTATAATCGGATCATATCCCAACATGTTCTTGATATAAGTATCTTGTCTCCTCCACATTGTCTTCAATTTGGGTAAATGGAAATTTGCGTCGATTTCGAGGTCGACGTAAAATTCGATGGAAATGGCCTGTTTTGTTGTAGTGGCTATTTTTAGCCAATCCTATATTCAACAAGAGAATATGCTCCGACATATGCTTTGGCATATACTCTGGAGAGATGCTCTGAGATTTCTTCAGAGTGCCTATATAAAGAGGCCTCCTCACTCTCCAGAAAACACACCAACTCACAACTCTCTCTTCTCTCTGAGAGTTCCAACTCTTTTCTGCATCCACTTTCTCTCTTTCAGAAACGGTATGCCTGAGTATAATGTAGAAGTGCGTTTGTAGATTCTGTTCTTGAGTGAGCAAGAATAGTCTCACCCGGTTTAACCTGGGGACTCAAAAAATGCTATATTCTGTCTCACAGTACGGGCGCTTTATTGAGTTAAGGGGAGGTTAACAGCCGAATCTCAGGTCTTTATTTATCGATTTCGAAAACATATTTTTGCTCTGTTTCGTTTTTTAATCGTTTTACAACTATCGCTCTGATCGATTTTTTCTGATCCATTTTTATGGGCTAACAGAAACTGCTTAATTTTCATTGTGGTTAACCCATCTTCAATTCGGGAAGCCATGGCAGGATAGCTTGTAGTTAGTCTTCTTCGTTTTTGCATTATGAAGTGGTTACCACCTAGATAAAATTTAGGCTTACGTGGCAAGATGTGACATAGCCAAGGAACGAGATGCACACAAGAGTAGCCACGTTTCTGCTGGTCTGAGTGAGATGCAGAAGGTCTCCAAATATAGAGATGGTCACAACTTGGGGAAGCTCCAGGAGGCACGAGATAAAAATCTCCAGGGTGAGCTCCTCGTAGATCAAAAGCTGGTATATATAAATCTCCAGGGTGAGCTCCTCATAGATCCAAAGCTGGTATATATAAATCTCCAGGGTGAGCTCCTCATAGATCCAAAGCTGGTATAAGTGACTGGAACAAACATCCTCCTGCGGTGGTGGGATATAAATCTCCAGGGTGAGCTCCTCATAGATCCAAAGCTGGTATATATAAATCTCCAGGGTGAGCTCCTCATAGATCCAAAGCTGGTATAAGTGACTGGAACAAACATCCTCCTGCGGTGGTGGGGGTGAGCTCCTCATAGATCCAAAGCTGGTATAAGTGACTGGAACAAACATCCTCCTGCGGTGGTGGTTTGGTTGAGACCGCACGAGAAGAAAGTCATGAGAAACAACAAAAGCCAAAGAACAAATTTGAAGAAAAAAAAGGAAAAGGAAGAAGAAGAAGAAGCTGAGATGCGAAAGAGACAAAATGAAACAAAATAAAATAAAACGGAGGAGGCAGAACCTAGGGCGGCGACGATGACCAGTGCCGCTGTCCAAAGCCATCACAGAAGAATTTGAAACTCTCATATCTAGATTATCGATGTTTGTGCCTAAGAGGTTTTTGATTTTATTTTTATCTTTTCAATAATAGCAGAAAAATGAACAAAATAGAAAAATATTGCCCAACTTGATAGACTAATGGTTTCTTCAATATAAACACTACAATCAATTTATTTATTTTTTCATCTGAATAACATTACTAACATAAATCTCGAATTAACGATTGTTTTAATACATTTGGAATGAAGCTTAGGCATTTAAAATTTGCAGAAACAGATAAGGAAAATTTAGCTAAAATATCTGCAGGTCTATTTGCTTCACGACCAATCCACTCGAACTTGATAGATGGAAACTTAGTACTCCATGATCGAAGCACTACAATCAATATTTAGTATTCAAATTTTGGTCCAATAAAGTTATCAGAACTATTACCAAAAAAAAATCAAGAAAAGGAGAAAAAAAAGAAAAAAAAAAGAAATTTCAACTTTTGTCATCTGCAACCATATCAAAAAGGGTATATATTAAATCGTAAATAAAGCCGCCGAAAATATTTTTTTAAAAAACTAAAACCTAAACAAAAAAATATGATTCATTAGACATAGCATTTATTTTGAAAACTTCATAGGAAATAGCACATTGGCATTTGATTACTAAAGTACAATGTCAAAAAGCTAGTTTACCCATATCCTGGTCCAAGTTTTTAGTTTTCACGTTTCTGGTTACCACGTTTTTAATCTTGTATTGGTCCACGTTTATAAATTATAAACCAACTCTGATAATCAGAGGATTTTTGGTCATTTAGTCTCACAAAACGACAAAAACGGATTTCCAAAAACTGTGGTATGCTATTTCTCATAAATTTTCAAAACTTTTTTGCTATTTTTCATAATTAATTTTTTTAAACAAAGCATAAAGTAGAGACATTTCATATACCAAAAATAATCCATAGAAAAGAGAGACTTAATAAGAATGAAGAACTTCGAAAGCGCAAATGTAACCGAATCAGCTCAAGATCGATTAATCGCCCAGAATTATCAAATCGAGAAAGTAATTCTGGAAATCAATCTTCAATTGAAGAAAGAAATCCGATTCAGAACGCAAAGAAGCTAAAACCGAATCAGCTCAAGATCGATTAATCGCCCAGAATTATCAAATCGAGAAAGTAATTCTGGAAATCAATCTTCAATTGAAGAAAGAAATCCGATTCAGAACGCAAAGAAGCTAAGTTCTTAGACGCAACGAATCAATTCGCACACAAAGGAAAAGAAAAGGGAGAAATCCCAGAGAATTCAATTAGAAACGATAATATGTCAATACAATTTCGGAATTGGGGTTTTAAGCATGTTTGAAAAATAAAGGACACGTGTCACAATCTGAGCATATCCGCCTAAATATTAACGGAGCATCTCGACCGTTCATCCTTACTAGCTGTTTAACCTGTTTAAACTGTAACAAACCCCCTCCCTTAAGAACCTTGTCCCAAAGGTTCAGACTTCAAATCCTGGAAATTTCTTTTGCAGATCAAAAAGGAATTCCCAAGAAGCTTCAGACTCATCTCTGTTTCGCCACTTAACTAACACCTTTGTCAATGCCCTTCCTTGTCTCTGGACCATCTTCCTTTATAAAATGCTTTCAGGTTCCTTACTATATACTTCATCCATACTTTCTGGTAAGTAACTTGTTGACGTTGTGTTGCCCAATCTGAGTTTGAGTTGGGAGATGTGAAAAACAGGGTGAATCCGTGACTCTTGAGGCAGTTCCAACTTGTAAGCCACTTTTCCGCAGGTATATATAACTTTATAAGGTCCATAATACTTGGGAGCCAACTTGTTATTGCTTTTGTGTACCAAAGATTGCTGCCTATAGGGTTAAAGTTTCACATATACATAATCTCCAATCTCCAGCTCTCTTTTTGTTCTATGTCTATTTGCAAAGTACTCCATTCTATGTTGTGCCCTGAGTAGATGAAGCTTCAGAATCTGCAGCATTTGTTCCCTTTCCTCTAGGCTTTTTGCTACCACAGCCACTTTACTTTCTCCTAGAATGTAGGGCAGATGAATGGGTGGTTCTTGTCCATAAACGGCTTCAAAAGGTGTGATCCTCGTTGAGCTATGATAGGAGGTGTTATACCAATACTCAGCCAAGGGAAGCCACTTACTCCACATATGGGGTTTATCACTACTCATGCACCTCAAATATGTCTCCAAGCACTTGTTTACTGCTTCGGTTTGGTTTATCACTACTCATGCACCTCAAATATGTCTCCAAGCACTTGTTTACTGCTTCCGTTTGACCATCACTCTGAGGGTGGTATGCTATGGACATTTGCAAGCTAACTCCGTTCAGTGCAAATAGTTCTGTCCAAAACTCATTGAAGAAGGTAGTTTCCCTGTCGCTGACAATAGATCTTGGATATCCGTGGAGCTTAAAAACATTGTCTAAGAATACTTGAGCCACCATCATAGTTGTATAGGGATGTGTAAGAGCCATGAAATGAGTTGCTTTAGTTAAGCGGTCTACCACCACCAAAATGGTTGTTTTCCCAAAGGAAGGAGGCAGTCCATCAATGAAGTCCATTGATATATCCGTCCATACTACCTCAGGTATGGGTAATGGCTGTAAAAGTCCTGGGTAAGCTGATGTATCCACCTTGCATCTCTGACAAACTTCACATTCTCTAATGTAGGCCTGGATGTCTTTGGTCATTCCCTTCCAATAGAATAAACTTCTCACCCTATGTTGTGTCACGTCCCTTCCTGAATGGCCACTATGTGTTGAATTTTGCATCCATTGTAACATAGTTTTTCTAATGTCTTCAACCTTGGGAATCACTATCCTGCTTTTTTTTTCTTACTATTCCTCGAACATAGCTGTAGTGTTTGTGGCTATTCTCCTTTGTCTCTTGGTCCTTAATGATCTGTTGAAGCTCCATATCCTTCTCATATCCAGCTTGTATTTTCTGCAGGAGATCACTTTCTACCATAGACAAAGACATACAAAGCACCTCAGAACCCTCCATGCGAGATAATGCATCTGCTGCTTGATTCTCTATATCAGCCTTGAACTGTATCTCATAATCAAACTCTAATAGCTTCGGCATCCATTGTTGCTGTATGGGGGTATTAAGTCTCTGTTCCAGCAAATACTTGAGACTCCTTTGATCTGTCTTGATAATGAAGTGGTTAGGTAGCAGATAATGTCTCCATTTTTGAAATGCAAAAACAACCGCCAATAATTCCTCTCATAAATTGAATAAGATAGCTGCGTCCCTTTAAGTTGTCGGCTTATGTAGGACACCGGATGATTCTCTTGCATTAGTACCGCTCCTATTCCTTCTCCACAAGCATCTGTTTCTACTACAAAAGTTTTATCAAATCTAGGTAAAGTTAATACAGGGGCATTACATAGAACCTGTTTCAATCGGTTGAAAGCTTCTTCTGCTTGTTTTGACCAGTGGAAAGCATCCTTTTTAGTGAGGTTGTGTAATGGTCTTGCTATAAGGCCATAGTTCTTGATAAAACTCCTGTAGTAACCAGGTAATCCCAAAAATCCTCTAAGCTGTTTTAGTGTCTTCGGAGTAACCCATTCCTTTATTGCTTGAATTTTCTTCGGGTCCGTAGCTATGCCTTCTGCTGAGATGTAGTGACCTAGGTACTCCACCTTGTTGGTAAGGAACTCACATTTACTCCTTTTGGCAAAGAGCTTCTTGTCTCTCATTACTTCTAACACCTCTTTTAAGTGTTCTAAATGTTCTGCTTCTGTCTTGCTATAGATTAGTATATCATCAAAAAATATTAATACAAACCATCTTAAGAATTGTCTGAAACACTCGTTCATGAGCCCTTGGAAGGTTTCAGGAGCATTGGTTAGGCCAAAAGGCATAACTAGATACTCGTAATGTCCATTGTGGGTTCTGAAAGCTGTTTTAGCTATGTCTGAAGGCTCCATCCGCAGCTGATGATAACCAGCCCTTAAATCGATATTAGAGTAAACCTGTGATCCTCCCAGCTCATCCATAAGGTCTTCTACCATATGTATAGGAAACTTGTTCTTGATGGTGTTAGCATTTAAACTTCTGTAATCTACGCAGAGCCGCCAAGATCCATCCTTCTTTTTAACCAACACCACTGGGGATGCATAAGCACTACAACTGTCTTGGATGGTACCCGCTTCAATCATCTCCTTCACTATCCTTTCTATTTCGTTTTTCTGGTAAATGGCATAGCGGTAGGGTCTATAGCTGACTGGATCTGTTCCTTCCTTCAAGGTAATGGTGTGATTGTGGTTGTCTCGGAAGGGGGGAAGCTGAGTTGGTTCTTTAAACACATCTATAAAATCCTGCAAAATAGCTTGTAGACGCAAATTACATTCTGTTACCTTTGTAGAGTCCACTGTAGTTTGGTTGAGTTGAACCTCTTTTATCTCCTCTTCATCTATTTCCTCCATGGTAATCATGGCCAATTGAGCATCCTTTGGGTTGTACTTGTTATCCCTATCAGACATTAACTCTTTAACCTTATCAGATTTCAACCCATGAAGTACTACTTTTCTTCCTTCCACTACAAATCTCATTTCAAGGTCAACAAAATCCCAGCTTACTTTCCTTATTGTCCGCAGCCATTGTATTCCCAAAATCACATCACAACCTCCTAAAGGAATTGCTAACATGTCTGCTTCAAATGACTCATTCTGAAACTTCCAAGTAAATTTTTCCACTTTCCCTGCAGTTGCCAATTTGCTGCCATCTGCTAGTCTTACCCTGGCGTTGGATTTCTTCAGTTCACAACCCAAAGATTGAGCTAGTTCTGTGTCTACAAAGTTATGGGTAGCTCCTGGATCTATTAGTATGAACAAGGCTCTTTTGTTATACATACCTTTAACTCTCATGGTAGTATAGTCACTAATACCAGCTACAGCATTAACAGATATATGAGCTACTTCTCCTTCCTCATTATCCTCTTCTGTTTCTAACGTTTCTGCAGTCTCCTCTTCTTCTTCTACTTCAACCCAATATAACCTTAGATTATTGTGATTGTTCCTCATGTGCTCCCTTGACCACTTTTGGTCACAGTGGAAACATAAGCCTTTGGCCCTTCGTTCAGCCTCCTCCTCTTTACTCAGATTATGTGAAGGTTGACCCCGGTTATTAAATTGAATCTTTCCTTCTTGAATCCTCTTATCTCCCTTATGTTCCTCTTTGTTATCTTGCCATCTGTTCTGGTTTTGTTCCTTAGTACCCCACTGATTTCCATATTTTCTCCTTGGATTTGCCTTCTCATGCTTTTTCCCAAGAGTATAACAATGGCTAATTGTCTTAGGTTCAAACATACTAACCATCATCTGAGTATCCAACCGCAACCCAACTATGTAATTTCTGACTAAATAGTCTTCAGTCATTTCCAGTCTTGGCCTGATTAGTTCAAACCTCCTATGATAGTCTATGATGCCATTAGTTTCTCTCAACTCTTTCAGCTCTTGAATTGGATCGTCACCAGAATCTTCAAACCTATCTTTAAGCATCCTTTCATACTCTTACCAACCATAGTCAATTGGTCCATTATCTCTATTATTGGCATAACTCCAAGCGGCTGCTTCTCCATCAAAATGAGTTGAAGCAACTCTACTTCTCAAATGGTAAGAAATTTCTTCATCCATAGAGAAAAACTGTTCTGCCCTAAATAACCATTCCTTCAAATTATTTCCAGAGAATCTTGGAAAATCAAGTTTTTCTAGTCTTGTTAATGAGGAGAAAACACCTTGGTTCCCATTCCTTGGATTCTTGTTGCCATTACCTGCAGTTTTCGAAGCTGATTGATCATTAAAAGTTGGATCTTGACGTGTTCCGGAACCATTCGCATTGTTATTTCCAATACTAGCCGTGTTATTGGCCATTCCAGAGATTCTGTCATTCATGTCATCCATCTTTTTGCTAAAAGCCTCTTGTTTATCCACCAAAGATTGAACGATTATTCCAGAGATTCTGTCATTCATGTCATCCATCTTTTTGCTAAAAGCCTCTTGTTTATCCACCAAAGATTGAACGATTGATTGTTGTATCACCACCTTTTTGTTTGTATCCATCACCAATTTCTGCAATTGACTCATTTGGCTCTTGATTTCATCACTTTCCTCCTGCACTTGCGCACAAATCCATCACCAATTTCTGCAATTGACTCATTTGGCTCTTGATTTCATCACTTTCCTCCTGCACTTGCGCACAAGTAGCCGGTATCTTTCCCAGTCCGAGAATCAGTAGCTCTGATACCTTTGAAACCGAGTCAGCTCAAGATCGATTAATCGCCTAGAATTATCAAATCGAGAAAGTAATTCTGGAAATCAATCTTCAATTAAAGAAAGAAATCCGATTCAGAATGCAAAGAAGCTAAGTTCTTAGACGCAACGAATCAATTCGCACACAAAGGAAAAGAAAAGGGAGAAGAAATCCCAGAGAATTCAATTAGAAACGATAATATGTCAATACAATTTCGGAATTGGGGTTTTAAGCAAGTTTGAAAAATAAAGGACACGTGTCCCGATCTGAGCATATCCGCCTAAATATTAACGGAGCATCTCGGCCGTTCATCCTTACTAGCTGTTTAACCTGTTTAAACTGTAACAAACCCCCTCCCTTAAGAACCTTGTCCCCAAGGTTCAGACTTCAAATTCTGGAAATTTCTTTTGCATATCAAAAAGGAATTCCCAAGAAGCTTCAGACTCATCTCTGTTTCGCCACTTAACTAATACCTTTGTTATTTTGGTCAAAGACCTTTTAGATCTGCCACGGTGGTTATTGCCAAGGTAAATGGCTAAAACCAACATAGACTTATTTAATAATGATGTTTAAAAACAAATAACAAGGATGCTCTCATGAGAGTCGACCGGAGTCGACCTCAGGTAAGTCCCTCCCGTCCTTTCTCACGGCGGGTTGGGCTTTTCGAATTTTTCTCCCTTTTTTTTCCTATTCTATTTTCGCTTTGTGATGATATTACGGATGAATCGGGTTTTCTCTTCGGGTATGTTTCCTTAAAGGATAAAGCGGTGGTGGCTTGGATTTCGTTTAAGTGTTATTTGGATTGAGATCTAGTCAATCCGATCTGGGATTTTCCGAAAATTTCGGTGATTCTTAATTCAAATCTTTGGTTTAGATCTAGTCAATCCGATCTGGGATTTTCCGAAAATTTCGGTGATTCTTAATTCAAATCTTTGGTTTTTACGGACAATGGGTGATTTTGATTATTGCTATCTATATGATTATGGGGGTGCTTTTTCAGGTTTACGTTTTTATATCCTTCAATTACGAAGTCGTCGAATCCGGATAATTAAGGAAATGGATCTGGGGCCATTGGGTTTACGTTTTTATATCCTTCAATTACGAAGTCGTCGAATCCGGATAATTAAGGAAATGGATCTGGGGCCATTGGTTCTCTGTTACTTCGTGGTAGATTCGTATGTTGATGGAGTTTCCATTTCAGACAGTTCAAATTACGGTGTTTACGCTTTCAGAGGTATTATTACTTACTCGAATCAGACTGTAGTTTCAATTATACTGTTAACCCTTTGTTTATGCGTTGGGTTATATGAGGGTTTGTTTTGTTTCCTTTTTTGGGGCGGAATATCTTCAGAGATTGATAATTCGGGCATATTTTATGGCTGGGATTGTAATCAGAGAGATTTGATATTAAGTGCTGAGGATTATACAATTTCATGGGATTCCTTTAAATCTACGGTTTTGTTATTCATCAGAACATCACAATTTTATTTGTTTCTGGTCTCTGTCCCGAGGATTATACAACAGGTTAAGGTTTATAAGGGTGTTTCTTTTAGTTTCGGTCTCTTCATTATGTTTCTATTTACCCTTATCATTTTTCGTGCTTTTGAAGGTTTACTTTGGTTGCTGTATGTTTTAAAATGTGTATTTCTGTTTCATATATATGGTCTGCGTTTTATTTTTGGTCTACTGCGGCTATGTGTTCTGTTCCTTTCTTATCTCTTGTTAAACGTGGTGCGGGTTATGTTATTGCATTATCCTTCTCTCATTCTATGGTTTATTTTTATTGTACAGTGTGAAATGGATGCTAGAGTTGGCCAGAGTTCACTAATTCAAACGAATGGTGCGGGGAGTTCAAAGCTANNAACAGGATGTGAAGAACTTGCTGTTTATGCTACCACGCATATGGAAGATGGAAGAAAGGGTTACTGGCACGAACATGGGGATGGGTAAATTTCGGTTTCAGTTTGAGAATGAGAAGATATTGCTGAAGTTCAGAAAATGGAACCATATCACTTCGACTATTGGATGTTGTCATTGGTGAGTGTGAAATGGATGCTAGAGTTGGCCAGAGTTCACTAATTCAAACGAATGGTGCGGGGAGTTCAAAGCTANNAACAGGATGTGAAGAACTTGCTGTTTATGCTACCACGCATATGGAAGATGGAAGAAAGGGTTACTGGCACGAACATGGGGATGGGTAAATTTCGGTTTCAGTTTGAGAATGAGAAGATATTGCTGAAGTTCAGAAAATGGAACCATATCACTTCGACTATTGGATGTTGTCATTGGTGAAGTGGACACCATCTACGGAGAGAAACTACCCCTACGCTATAAAGTTTTGGGTTTGTGTAATTGGTATTCCCCTTCAGTACCAGGATGAAGTTCCTTTGAAGAGTGTGGGCTGTGCTCTCAGGATTAATGAGGAGTATGAGCAGATTGATGTTCTTGGAGGTCGGGTGCAGGTTATTGTGGATGGATTCAAGAATCTTGTTTTTGAGAAATTTCTTGAATTTCATGATGGTGTGGAGGCGGAAGTTACTCTACAGTACGAGCGGTTGTTTGGCTACTGTAAGGTTTGTTTTAGTCTGCGTCATGATAGAAATATTTTTCCACTTATGCAGAAGGAAACGGGTACAAGACATTTCATGATGGTGTGGAGGCGGAAGTTACTCTACAGTACGAGCGGTTGTTTGGCTACTGTAAGGTTTGTTTTAGTCTGCGTCATGATAGAAATATTTTTCCACTTATGCAGAAGGAAACGGGTACAAGACGGGATGATCACAGAGGTAAAGGGAAAGAGGAAGCACAGTTTATGAGTTATAAAGGAGCGGTTCGTCAAACTGGCACATCCTCAAAAGCTAACGGGAATTCGCAGACTTGGAGGAGAAGGGACAATGGTCCAGGTAATGGGAACAATAAGGTATCTAAGGAAACTTCAAGGAGGGTAGGGGCAACTTTGGGTACGGAGGGTGTTATAGGAAATGAAAACCGTTCAAAAACAGAGGCTGTGACCATGGATGAGGAGGTGTTAATGGCGGACAAGGAAAAGTTGCCTCAGAAAGACGATGGTGATACTAGTGCGGCTGATCTTGAGTTCATGGAAGGTGATGATTTGCTAACATTGGAAGATTCTTTTAATGACGACATTGATTTGGGGAACATTGATTTAGATGATTTGGAGTTGGAGTTAGAAGGTGAGGGTGACGTGAATGGAGAAGAGATAATGGAGGAGGTGCTTGGTGAGGAGGAGTTTAGTGTGCAAAACAATGAAGTTGATGAAATAACAGATCAAGGGGCAAATAAGCAAGTAGAGCAGAAGGGTCACAACAAGGCTAAGAGGGTCTTGTTCAAAAATACTTCATTGCCACCAGCGGTTAATTTTAAGAAGCGGACGGTCCAGAAGTTGCTTACCCCCACGGAAAAGATCGGCATCTCATAATGCTTTAAAATTTGGAGATGGTTTATATCAAGGAAAGCAGGGGGGACAAGGAAAAGGTAAAATGGCTCCCCAAGAAGAAAAACGAACTGAATAAATGTTTAAGGTTTTAGAACTTTTATGGGAGGGGGTTTTCTTTGTTATTTCATGGTTTTTTCCTTTGCTTTACGGGTTATCTCATTATTTTGTTTGGCTTTGTATGGTGAGAGTTTCATCTCAACTTTCTTTAATAAATAAACAACCTTCTCTTTAAAATATTATAGTTTCTCTTGCTTTTACTATTCGGATATTGGTGTTATATTGGGTGTATTTTTTAAAGTCTTGGTGTCAATTTATAAAGAATCGGACATTTGGTATAAAAGAATTTTGGCACAAAATATTTG
>CM071721.1:20450095-20462494 GCA_036630335.1 Physaria fendleri | reverse complement strand
CTTAAATAACTAATAGACCAACTTTTACCAATGCCTTGACAATTCCAACTCAGAATTTTCATTTTAATAGAATATATTTTTTGGATATACCTTTTTGTCCGTTAAGAGTATACCGGAGCTTACATTTTTCCTTTAAAGAAACCGAGGGATTCCGATTATTAAGATAAAAGAGCATAAGCCGAATAAAAAGAGATGATATATTATTCTTAAAAATAACAGTAGGTAAAACCGTAACCAAGTACACCAATTTGAAAATTCGAGATAACCCGAGATACAATAAAAAGAAAATAATCAANTATTTATATTTTTATTATTTTTATGTTATTAAAGGATAATCCGATATAGTGCCCTTGTGTAATGAATGCTTGGCTTAGTTTGAACATGTCCGATACTCCTCGATCTTTGTTAATTAGCCCTTGTAATGGATTTTAGACAAGTCAAACCCCGAATCTGAAAACTGGATGATGGAGAAGATTTGTAGAAATCTCGAATTACAACAACAAATTAAGGCTATTTATAAATCCAACAAATTTCACTCAGATGTAATCATCACAACACTTAAGACACGAAGTGATAATACTAACTTTATATGATGTAATCTGACCAAATACTAACTTTATATGATGTAATCTGACCATTCTGATATGAACGAAGTATGATCCATTGATTCTCCAGGACATTCCTCATCATGAATCGTCGGTTTCTCTTTTCCTCCAACAAGTCTCGCTGGATTCCCAACTGCGGTACTTCGAGGTGGCACGTCGATCAGAACTACAGAACCAGCACCTACTTTAGCTCCTGCACCAATCTTTACATTTCCAAGAATCGTAGCTCCAGCTCCAATCAAACAACCGTCACCAATCTTTGGATGTCTATCGCCACAAGCTTTACCAGTTCCACCAAGTGTCACATGATGAAGGATTGAAACATTGTTCCCTATCACAGCTGTTTCTCCGATAACAACTCCAGTCGCGTGGTCTAGAAGTATTCCTTTTCCGATCCTAGCTGCTGGATGGATATCCACGGCGAATACATCGGAGATTCTTGAGTGTAGAGCTAATGCTAATGGCTTCCGTGATTGCGTCCATAGCTTATGTGAAACACGATGCGCCTGATTCGAATTCAACAAAAACCATGATGCAAAATTCACATGATTGAATTAGCAAACTTACTAAAAAGTATATTCATTAACCAAATCACAAGCTACAGAATTGTGTTGTGGAATCAAATTAGGGCAAAATCTGTAAAACAAAATCGAATGATGCAGATTCATCTAAATAATAATCAAATTAACTCAAAAATGATCAAAATCAAACCGCAAGATACAGATTTTCATTGTTAATTGGGGAAATTCCGAATTCACAGATCAAATTTCAAGATACAGAATTGTGTAAAACAAAACCAAATGATGAAGAATAACCTGAATTGCTAAGAAGCCTTTGTAATTAAGGAGGCAATGAGAGAATGAGATACAAGCCGGATCACGAACACGAGCAGCGCGCAGATCTGCAACGGTGGCGTTACGAAGAGAAGGATCGGAGGTGAACGTATTTAAGAAGAGATCGTATAAAAGCGTGGATAAAAGCGTCGAGGAGCAAAGCTTGTTTCCTAGATCAGCAGCTTCCGCATCTGCAGCTGCCGCAGCTATAGCCGCTGCTGCTTCTGCGGATTGAGCATCAGTAGATTGTTTACCCTTCGATGGAGATTGATCTCGTAATTTACCGGCCGGTGGTGGCATCTTAGCGATCAAAATCCGATACCTTCTCGACGATCAAAATCCGATACCTTCTCTTCCCTTACCTAATAAATTTCCGATTTTTGAGGCTTCTTAATTTCATCAAATTTTAAAATCCATAGATTAAAAGATAAGCTTATCCACGTGGCGTGTGATAAACGTGGTTTATTAGAAAACAAATCAGAGCCGTTTAATTTTCTACGTTACTATCTTTAGATTAAATTCGTCATTACATAACCAACGGTGGTGATTCTGCCGACAGTTCTTACCAAACTTTTTCATTCGTTTGAAGAGAACACGTCACTGGTTGTGTTTTTTTTTTTCTTGTCATGACGTCACTGGTTGTATAAATTGTAAATTAATAAACATAATAGAAAACGTAACCGAACAAATAAGTTCGGTTTGGTACAACAATTCAGGTAATTCTCATTCCCTTGTGCTCTTCACATCTCTTACGTCCTTTTACCGGAGATCTCTCACAGATCACACATCTCTTACGTCCTTTTACCGGAGATCTCTCACAGATCAATCCATTGTCTAATTTGACTCCACAAGCAACGACTTTTGTGGCCTCCGGCTGAAAATTTACAGGAGAAATATCATCGGAAATTCTCTCCTTATGTTGCCAACACCTTTTGCTTCCTTTAGGAGAACTTCTTGTACAAGGTAAGCCATTCTTTGTTGTAGCTTCACAGAAGCTACTTAAAGCTTCTTCTTCACGATACGATTCGACATTAGATTTCTCGTCTTTGACGGTTTTCTCACGATCTGTCTGGGTAAAAAGAGAGATGAAAGCATTGATCCTCATGCCTTTATGATCTTTGCATCGTTTTCTTCCTGGAACAGGTCTCTTATTGCATGGTTTCATGTCTGGTAAGATCACTCCACTTGCATCGTTTTCTTCCTGGAACAGGTCTCTTATTGCATGGTTTCATGTCTGGTAAGATCACTCCACATATAACACCAGATTCTTTGTGATTGTGATTATCTTGTCGGGTCAAAATCTCAGGCTTTGGCCGTGTTTGTTTTTCAGGTGAAACACGGCAAACTCTCTGCCCTTTATGCTCTATACATCTCTTTCTTCCTTTGACTGGAGTTCTATTGCAAAATCCTCCATTTTCAAGTATGACTCCACAAACAGAATCAGGACAAGAACCATCTCTGTCTAAAACAGGTTGCGGTCTAGATCGAGTGAGTTTGAGTATTGAAGTGAGGAAATTACTACTCTTCTCTTCATCAACACCATAGTTTAGCTTTCTCTCTTCTTTAAGCACATGCTTCTCTCCTTTGATTCTGATACCAACTTGCTTCCGAAGAAAAGGAAAAAGAACTCGTGATAGCCCTGGCTTTCTCTTGCTCATATACTCGCGATCTCCAAGCTTCTTAAGTAACTCAAACTGGCGCCTCTCCCCATTACTACCTTTGTTCCAAGCATAATCAAACGTACTTAAAAGCATTCCTTCTGTTGCTTCAGCTTCCCTCTTAGATTTCATCTGATAAAATCATATGAGTTAGATCAAAATTGTATACTTAGCAGAACAATATAGAAGATAGGAAGAGATTTATGTACTTACCGGAGCCCATCTGTATAGTACTGAGCCTTGTTTAGAGAATATGTCTTCAAACAGACCACCGGTAACAGCCGTCTTAACTGGAGATTCAATGGTTTCACAGTCGTTAAGATTGTTAACATTACGCAAATGAGCACCAGATCTTCCATAACGCTGGAGTCTAGACCTAACACTTTCAGCTTGTCCTACATATGTAGCAAGAACATCATCAGGTTCAAGCTTTCGACCTTGGTCTTTTCAATGGTTTCACAGTCGTTAAGATTGTTAACATTACGCAAATGAGCACCAGATCTTCCATAACGCTGGAGTCTAGACCTAACACTTTCAGCTTGTCCTACATATGTAGCAAGAACATCATCAGGTTCAAGCTTTCGACCTTGGTCTTGACTGATGACTGCTACACCAAGTTCATACAGACCAGGACAAGATTTACGGGGTAAGTTCTGAATTCTGTATCTACCAACACCATCTTTTCCGTTTTTGAAATCCTCCCAATCGTTGGATCCTATTAGAACCTGTATGAGTATAGCATCAAACTTTACACAAAACAGAAACTTGAAAGAATCGGCTTCAGGGACTTCAAAGGAAAGAGCTCAGCATTCAAAATGCGCAAAAGAGATAAGACAACGATTAAATCAGACACTTCAAGAAATAATGTAATCAAATGAGATCAATTGAGGCTAATTAGATATAAGATTTACTGAAAAATCTTGAAAGCGTTATCGCAGATTGTGCTAATTACTCTGAAATATCTCGAGATTCGTAGAAGGAAAATCAACAGGAAGTATGCAAAATAACCGGAGCTTAACATAATTATATAGATTTTAAGCATTTGCGAAAAACTATGAGACAGACAAAGCATGAAAGCAACAACCTAGGGATTAAATATTGGGATCCTTCCACCAAATTTCAAAGATCAGATTTCTCTCAATTAATCTGAGAATCCAAAAAGGGTTTCATAGCAAACACAAGATCAAGCAAAACACCAAACTCAGAAACCAGTCTCAACAACCAAAAAGGGTTTCATAGCAAACACAAGATCAAGCAAAACACCAAACTCAGAAACCAGTCTCAACAACCAATTTCAACAGACAAATCGAAGGAGAGCGAGAGAGAGGACCTGCCACTTGGAGAAAACGGTGTCGTGTTTAGTCCGCTTGTAGTCTTCTCTCTTGAAGACAGTGGGGACGACGGCAAAAGAAACGCCGTCGCCAAATTCCATTCCGATAAACCCAATCCTATAAATATGATCGTTAAATAAAGAAGCAACCTTTCTTTTTTCTTTAATGGATGCTTATAAATTATGTACAGTAATCGTCTATCGATCAAAAAGCGGATGTCTTTAATGGATGCTTATAAATTATGTACAGTAATCGTCTATCGATCAAAAAGCGGATGAGTTTTGTTTTATTGTGTTGTGTCAGAAGAAAAGGTTTTATTTACCGTTGGAACGTTGAAGCTTTCTTCTGTGCGGTTTACAGATAAGTTACCGTTAGAATAGTTGACCTTTCTTTATCTCCTACAGTCAATCCTCAGACACATAAGACAAGGGAATCTCTACTTAATTTTCTTTAATTATTTAGAATTTATCTTCCATTTCTGGAATTTTGTTCTCAGCATATTTATTTGAATTTTATGATTTTAATGAAACAGCATATATAAATAGTTCTATCATATATTCGATCACCATTCACCAGACTAGATTTATTGGAGCACATTTCAATCATGCTTTAATAAAGTGTAAAATCAATGCTTTACTCAACTTTTTGTTTTTTCACTTTCTCCACTGAAAGAATTAAAGCAAACACTAAAAAGCATATGCAAGTGCAACGTTCAACTCCTTAATTATATCATTCTAATAATTTTACTCATTCTGTCTTTTTCGAAATTAATTATGAGAATCGATTCTACGATGTTCTTTTGTCATAAAAGAATAAAGTTGGCCATAACTTGTCCATGAAGAAATAAATTCCAAAAAATCAAATCAAGAAAATTCGAAAAAACAAATGTGATAACGTATTAATTATAATACTTTTGCGCAACTCTCTTGGTTTCTTTTTGCTCTCTTTAGAATAAAGCAGAATGCTTTGTGAATATTTCTTTATTTTAAATTTATTCTTGGAATTTTATTTAATACAAAAAATTGCAGAGACAAATAGAGAAAGAAGAAGAAAGAAACTCAAAATCATATATTAATAACACCATCGTCTCTTCCTTTAAACAGATCTAACAGATCTATAATTCCAAAATACTTCTTATTTGTCTCTTGCTCAGTTTATTTTTTTTTTAATCTTCCCTTTTGGTTTTTGTTTGAAACTTTGTTTTATCTTCTACCAAATTCCTCACATTTTGTCAAGAAAGTAGTGTTTGATATCCAAAATCTGACTTAATTCATCAGCTTTTGGCCCCAGTCCACCCACTTAACAAAGGGTGAGCAAATTTTCTTGTTTTCTACAGCAAAGCAATGTTCACACCATGTTCGTGGAGCTTAAAAGTCTTAAACCCCAAACTAGCTCTGAAGACAGAAAGGGAGAGAGATCTAGGGATTGGTTCTTAAGAGAGAGAGAAAGAGTGTGTTATTGGTTCTTGTGCTGTTGTGTTTTGTGCACCTGTTCTTGTTTTTGTGTTTCTCTTCTTGTGCTGTTGTGTTTTGTGCACCTGTTCTTGTTTTTGTGTTTCTCAGATAAAAAAAAGCTACAGAAACATTGAATCTCACACACTCACACACGCGTAAATTTCTCAACTTTTTTTTTTCTTTTAGCTTCTGGGGTCATCTCAAAAGCATCTTGGATTGCGTGATATATCCACTTTCTCATTACAGAATATGAGTTTAGATTGAGTGAAGTGTTAAATTTACAAGTGTGTGTAAGAAAGGATTGAAAAAGAAGAAGAAGTTTGGTGCGGTTTTAATCAATTTTCTGATTTTGTGATATCTTTATATAGAAAATGAAGCCCAAGGGTTGTAGAGAGAGGGGTGGTGTTGTAGTGGGGAAGAAAGTGATGGTTGCAGTTAGAGCTTCAAAGGAGATTCCAAAAGCAGCTCTTTTATGGACATTAACACATGTTGTTCAACCTGGAGATCGAATAAGGCTTCTTGTTGTTGTTCCTTCTAACTACACAAGTAATCAATCATCTTTTTCTCTTTCCCTTTTTTCTTTCTAATTGAATGTCTGGTTTTCAGTGTTGTTCTCTTTCCCTTTTTTCTTTCTAATTGAATGTCTGGTTTTCAGTGTTGATAAGTTTTGCGTATATGGGAACTTGAGATCTTGGACTGTCCTTCCTCAGTTATTTTGACAAGATATGAACACATAACCAATGAACTCTGCACTTTATCTTGTCTGGTTATATTGACAAGATTTGTCTTTGTTTTTCAGGCAAAAAGATTTGGGGTTTTTCGAGGTTTACCAGTGACTGTGCCTCAGGATATGGAAGATTTCTTACTGGAACCAATTCAGATCGGAAAGATGAGATTCATGAGTCTTGTTCTCAGATGATGTTTCAGTTACACAATGTTTATGATGCAGAGAAGGTAATACAACTCACTTTATAAAAGTAACAGCTGTTTTTGGTTAATGGGTTCTTAAAGCATCTTCTCTTCCTGTGACATCAACTGATGTTCTGAGTCCTAATGGGGACTTATCAAAAGCTCATACCGAAACTCCACGAAAATCAAGATTTTCGGTTCTTAAGCTCGCTTTATCCAAGAAAGAACCTGAAACAAGAAAGGGAATCCATAAGTCTGATTCTATGTTAAACAAAAGTGTGAGAGAAGTAGTTTCTTTATCCAGAAAGCCAGCACCTGGACCTCCTCCACTATGTACCATATGTCAACACAAGGCACCTAAATTTGGAAACCCTCCAAGATGGTTCACTTATAGCGAATTGGAGACTGCAACAAAGGGTTTTTCTAAAAAGAGTTTCTTGGCTGAAGGTGGGTTTGGTTCTGTTCACCAAGGAACTTTACCAGATGGTCAAATCATTGCTGTCAAACAATATAAGATTGCTAGTACACAAGGTGACCGAGAATTCTGCTCTGAAGTTGAAGTCTTGAGCTGTGCACAACATAGGAATGTTGTAATGCTCATTGGACTATGCGTGGAGGATGGCAAAAGATTGCTCGTTTATGAGTATATCTGCAATGGATCTTTGCATTCTCATCTTTATGGTATAAAGTCTCTACTTTTTTGTTATACAAAGAAACAAGAACATTCTTTATTAATGAAAAGTCTTTGTAGGTATGGGGAGAGAGCCGTTGGGATGGTCAGCACGACAGAAGATTGCGGTTGGAGCAGCTCGCGGGTTGAGATATCTTCATGAAGAATGCAGAGTTGGTTGCATCGTTCATAGGGATATGCGTCCCCACAATATTCTCCTCACTCATGATTTTGAGCCTTTTGGACTATGCGTGGAGGATGGCAAAAGATTGCTCGTTTATGAGTATATCTGCAATGGATCTTTGCATTCTCATCTTTATGGTATAAAGTCTCTACTTTTTTGTTATACAAAGAAACAAGAACATTCTTTATTAATGAAAAGTCTTTGTAGGTATGGGGAGAGAGCCGTTGGGATGGTCAGCACGACAGAAGATTGCGGTTGGAGCAGCTCGCGGGTTGAGATATCTTCATGAAGAATGCAGAGTTGGTTGCATCGTTCATAGGGATATGCGTCCCCACAATATTCTCCTCACTCATGATTTTGAGCCTTTAGTTGGAGATTTCGGACTAGCGAGATGGCAACCAGAAGGAGATAAAGGAGTCGAAACTCGAGTGATTGGAACTTTTGGGTAATCTTAAGACATTCTTCTTCTTGATTTTACTTGTACAAGACAATAACTAAGTTGAACTTTTCTGTTTTTGATCAGGTACTTGGCACCTGAATACGCACAAAGCGGACAGATAACAGAGAAAGCAGATGTTTACTCTTTTGGGGTTGTCTTAGTTGAGCTTATCACAGGAAGAAAAGCTATGGACATTAAACGTCCTAAAGGTCAACAATGTCTCACTGAATGGGTAAGTACACACACACAAACTGCTATATCAATGTTTAAAGCTTAGATCAAATGGTTACAAAAGAAGAATACTTTTTTTTTTCAGGCAAGACCGTTGTTGCAGAAACAAGCCATTAAAGAACTTCTTGATCCACGTCTAATGAATTGCTACTGTGAACAAGAAGTTTACTGTATGGCTCTATGTGCTTACCTCTGCATTCGCCGTGACCCTAACTCGAGGCCACGAATGTCTCAGGTTTGCTGTCCACAACTCATCTCAAAAACATTTAGAATTTAAGAACTTCAATGAAATTCTAATTTGGAATCTGTCTCTCTCTTCAATGAAGGTGTTGAGGATGTTAGAAGGAGATGTTGTCATGAATCCAATTTAGAAGAAGCTTCACAGGGAATAGTGATTGTGTGTTTGACTGTTTGTATTAGGATTATTACAGCTTTTTCTCTTAAGTGAAGTTTGTTTTTGTATATGTAAAAGTTGTTGTTCAACAAAAAGTATATGTAAAAGCTTGTTAATGTGACAAAGACTCAGAAGTAAAGTTTGAAGTTTGAACCATGAAAAACATTAGAAACCAAAACAAAGATTAATCTTTTATTGATAAAAATAAACATCCGGAAGATTACATAATTGACGTGATTAACCACATCTTATTTTCCGAAAACAAAGTACTAGACAAATCTATACTACTTAAGCTAGTACTTATGTTTGGACATGTCTTCATTCATTTCACTGAAGAGACACATTAGTTTAATNTTGTTTCAAAACAACCATCCACACTCTTGATCGTTTCAACACATTCTTTGGGATGGAAACCTTTTGGGTCTTCTTCCTTCATCACTATTGCGTTGTCTTCTTTGTTGTTTGAATCTGATGATGTCTGATTAGCTGATGAAGACATGATTATCAAACCAAAGAAGATCATAGCGGTAAGTAAAACCAAAATTTCAGTGTTTAAGCTCAGATGAATTAGATAGAGCAAACATTTATTGTGTCTGCAGGCAAGACCATTGTTGCAGAAACAAGCCATTAACGAACTTCTTGATCCGCGTCTAATGAATTGTTACTGCGAGCAAGAAGTTAACTGTATGGCGCTATGTGCTTACCTCTGCATTCGCCGTGATCCTAACGCAAGGCCAAGAATGTCTCAGGTTCGCTGCTCATAACTCATCTCAAAACCACTTAACAGTTTAGAACTTTTAATCACATTTTCAGAATGTTACTTTCCTAAATGAAGGTGTTAAGGATGTTAGAAGGAGACATTGTTATCAATCCAGTTTAGANAATAAGACAAAAGACTCAAGTAAACTAGTATATGAGCAATAATACATATTTATAACAGTCTGGTTTTAAAAAAGAATTGATCCAATATTAACATCTCAAATGCAGCTTTGGATAATCTGCAGAAAACATCAAAGAAGTAAGGAACTATAAAGGAAAGATTGTAGCACAAGAAACCTACTTCGAACTCCTTACATAACAAGAAAGAACAGAAACCTGTTTTAAGTTCTTTTCCCTTTTATTGATAAAGCCCTTAAACATGTATGACTGATAAACTCACATGTCCAACAGGTTCATTTGAACTTTCTGAATCTTCAGAATTCTCAGACTTTTGTTTCTTTGATCTCTCGATGTTCTTCCACTTACTGTTCTTTTCTATTTTTGCAATGTTTCTGCAATGTAACCCCCTAATGGATTCTTCTGTATTCTTTGCTTCAACCATCTCGAAATGTCTGGGTCCAGAATCTGTCTCGCAAGACCAATCCTTTGCCTCATCTGGAAATATCCAGAGGCGGGAGCCTCGTGCATTCTTAATTTGAATATCCTTTAAACGCGCAGATTTGTTCTTCTCATCATCCTTCGCTTCTATCACCAAGCTTCTTTTTCGCCTTTGCTTACTTAACGAGTCACTTCTTCTACTGCTTTGTTCATGACTCTTCTCCTCTATAACTACTGTGCTTTCATCTCTCGAAACTAGAACCAAATCATCACATCTCTTTATGTTATCTCTAGACACCGACTTCCTTTCTTTCGGTTTCTCTATATTCACATTGCTTCTCGCTTGTGGTTGCTGCGCCTTACTTTGCTCCTCATCTTTACACGAACCAGTTGGAATCTTTGCTGTCCGAATTTTTGTATCCTGTCAAAAATTCTAGAGAATCTTAATCAAAAGAGTTTTTAAAACATAGACTTATACTCAAACTCTCTGAATATACCTGAGTAACTTTGACCTCAAAGTTGCTTATCATTTTCCTCACATTGCTCAAATTTGTCTCTGATATACTCCGCCTCATTGACTTCCGTTTAGGATTTTTTTCAGGTTTGTTCGAACCATTATCTTCTTGCTTCACTACTGATACTCTCTCGGGGATTTTAACCTCTTGAAGCTTCTTGCTTGGTTTACTCAAACCCTTATCTTCTTGCTTTCCTAACGATACATTCTTGCTTGAAGAAACATCTAAAGAAGATAGTTGAACTTTCGTCTTCTCAACAGTATCTTTTACTTGAGGCTTCCACGTTATAAGATTTGACGAAAGCGGAGCTCTGTCTGCATTAGTCTACATCAGGTGTAAAAAACCAGTGGCCAAAGATACAGATATTTTGAAAATTTGTATAAGAGAAAACGTATTAAAGTGATTACTAATCATACTTTGAGCTCGGTTTCTTGAGACAGACCAAGATTTGTCTTAGGATTAGCAACAGCCACGATGTCTCGAGTGTGCATTGAACTTAAAGAAGACAGATCTCTCATAACATCAAGAACAAGTAAAACAGGGACAAAACAAACATTTAGAAACACAGCTTAACAACATAAACAAAAATATATAGCATTCTTATTCATTTTCATAGATTAACCTGAAGCAATGCTTTTAGATTTAGTAAAAGAACTGCCACTGGTGACAGTGGTGAGCTCATCATGCTTCTTCCTCAGTGCTGATTGTCTCTTTCAAAGCAAAGAAAACCAATGGATTCATCAAGACTAGGAATTTGCAGAGGCTAGTGAAACAGAAGGTGAATTTAGATTACCAGGAAACGTATACGATTTCGATCTTCTTCACTTAGAATAAACTGCATTTTCAATTGGACATTTCCATATCCATTGAACGAAACTTTCTCTTCCATGAAACCACGTTCTATTATCATTCTTGTCTCTATCTCTACCTCCCAAAATTCCCAAATTTAGAAATCAAAATTGTCTAACGAAACAAGTAATTTGGTCTATAGGGTTTAAGAAAAGAGATACCTTTATGTAATAGTCGATTTCCATTGACATCTAACAAAGTAACAATCAAATTTTCTCTGAGCCGTGTAACTGGACTGTGCCACATCGAATAAAAGAAACAAAAAAGTGTCAAAATTTCTCAAACTGTGCCACATCGAATAAAAGAAACAAAAAAGTGTCAAAATTTCTCAAAAAGTTCCAGAATTAGAAACTTGAAATTTCAAAAGGATCAATAGAAAATTTACAAAATGTAGTCTCCTGAATCTGAAGTTCGATACTCTAGCTTCCCCATAGCAACTGATACAAGACGACAACAAGTTAAAAAGAGATTTAAAGGGATAAAAGGATCTAAAAAGCGATTAATCAAGTAAAAGACCTTTGATGGAAGTGTTTGAAGGACCTGGAGAGGATGTCTGAACATCAATCACTAAAAAGCGATTAATCAAGTAAAAGACCTTTGATGGAAGTGTTTGAAGGACCTGGAGAGGATGTCTGAACATCAATCAAACCCAGAACTGAGGATAAGAACAAAGACAAATGCCAAATTAGTGCTAAATGAGTTAAAAGGGTTTTTGCCCGAAATTGAAAGTTTCTTCCTTTTTCTGTTATTACCTGAAACTTGTATAGTTCCTGGCATTTGCCAGAGGTATACTACACACACACTTACACTCGCAGAATTTGAAAATGCTACTCAATTTGTGCCAAAAATATGAAATTGTTTTTTTTATGGAAGAAGAGAAAGAGTGAATGAAACAAAAAAGAGTGGAGGATTAGAGGGAAATATATGTTTGTGGTTGAGAATTAGATTTTTCAATCGAGAGGGACCCATATTACGGCTTCTCTCATGAGTTTAATAAATATTTAAACAAT
>CM071721.1:20414698-20445838 GCA_036630335.1 Physaria fendleri | reverse complement strand
TTTTATTTTTAAAAATATATTTTTTATAATATGGATATCCGCACATGGTGCGGGGAATTACCTAGTATATTATTATATTAACATTAAAAGTTTCAATTTAAAATTAAAATCAAAATCAACCTGTGATATATCGCGGGAGAAAATCTAATTGGAATAGTTTGTTTTATTATATATAGTAAAATCTTGAAGGTTTGACCAAAAAAAAAAAAAACTTGAAGGAGTTATTTTTATCTTGTTCGATTTAGTTAATTTAGTTAAAAGTTAGTACATTACAAATTAACTTTTTGAAATGGTTATATTGAATAGTTATAAATAGATAACAGGAGTTTAGATCAAAGCTTTGGGAGATACTCAATTCTCAGGGTAATGATCTGGTTCCAGAGCAACAACCTGATTTTTCGGTTATATACGTAGGCTTATGGAAGCTTCGAACGAGTCCAAAGCTAAAGCATTTTTTTTGGAGATGTCTAACTTCTTCGATGGCAGTAGGCTCTGAACTTCGGAAACGAACACTCACAAGGGATGATAGTTGTCCGCTATGTGGACAAGCAGCCGAAACAGTTATACATTTGCTCTTTGAGTGTGTTTTTTCACGCTTAATCTGGGTACAATCTCCTTATGATTTTGTGCTATCCGATACAAGCTGCTCTATTCAAGGTAAAATTTACACATGTATGTTGTTGAGTGAAGACTTTGACGAGGATTTTAAAGGTCTATAGACTTGGATCTTATGGAGAATTTGAAAGTACGCAATGAGACTGTTTTTCAGGGCATTAATCCGGACGCTCTTAAGAGCTATAACTTCGCTCTTGTGGATGATCAGGAATGGAGAGAACACAATATGCTCATCTCGGCACAGACTGCAGTACCGCTCCCTACGGAACAGAGTTGCAGCTAGTCACCTCCACCTCAATCTGTCCTCAAGTGCAATGTTGATGCAAACTGGCAAGACGATCATGAGGTGCGGTGTGTCATGGATTTTATGGAATACAGCTGGTGAGGTAATTTTTTGGGATACTAAAGCATTCCCAAGACTTTTATCTCCTCTTGATGCAGAAGCCACGGCGTTAGTATGAGTCACGATGTGTGTAGGGAACATGGGATATGATAACATCATATTCGAAAGTGATTCTTCTTCTTTGGTAGAAGCAGTCAATAATCCAGGGAGTAATTCTAGACTCTCCAATTACACATCAGAGATAGCAGACATGATAAGCAGGCACAATAGGCACAACACTTTCACGAAAAGTGAACCGGCAGGGGAATATGGCAGCAGATGCATTGGCGAAGTACGTGAATGATTTTTCTTTATATTATGGCTTTATTGATAAGACGATCCCACTATGGTTAAAACTATTTTTGGATGTAAACAATTGAGAATTCTTTCAGGATAATACATTTAGTTTGAGGAAAAGATAAGATCAAAGCATTTTGAGATCTGTCCTAGTTTTGGCGTATTTACTTCCGCATCTCAAACATCTTTTACTTACTACATAAGAATTTCAAATTTAATACCTTTTATCTTAAATAAACGGAGCCTTTATTTTAATTTTAGCACAATTTTTTTTTTTTTTACACATGATTTTTTTTTGTTTCCAAATTTTTTTTGAATGTGCTAGTTCTTGTGATTTAGAAATGTGTTTGTGCTATAGAGTGAAAATCACTCTTACATATATTATGTGTCAACAACTTGATGTCAATTTATGTCTAAATTAATTAAAATATTTATATTGATAACTTTTAATCTTGAGTCAAAGTCATACTTGAAAGAGACTACAAATGCAAAATTGATATTGAATCTGTAGAAAGTAAAAATATTTGATTATTTGTATTGTAATGGGTAACGTCAAAATTTTTATATAATAAACTTGGGGGTTATCAAATTTTTTCACCCCGAACTATTCAATTTCGCAATATTTCTATCTCAACTTTTCGCCTCTCAATTTTTCTACCCAAACTATTAGATTCTCTATAATTGATACCCAAACTATTCAAACCACTTAAATTTTCTACGTACCATGTTAACCATCATTCATACAATTTCTTAATTAATCGTATAATTCATCTCGTTTTATTATTTATCCTCTAAACATGCGTTTATCAAACACGTATGACCAAATTTAGATTTAATTAACCACTAAAACTGAATGATTTTATAATTAATTTTGGATTTAATTTTAGATTTGCAATTAAAGATTTTATAATTAATTTTGGATTTAATTTTAGATTTGCAATTAAACCATAAGCCATTAAATTAAATCCAAAATTAATTATAAAATCATTCGGTTTTAGTGGTTAATTAAACCTAAATTTAGTTATGTGTGTTTGATAAACGCGTGTTTAGAAGATAGATAATAAAACGAGATGAATTATGCGATTAATTAAGAAATTTTACGAATGATGGTTAACATGTTAGGTAGAAAATTTAACTGGTTTGAATAGTTTGGGCATCAATTCTAGAGAATCTAATAGTTTAGGTAGAAAAATTGAGAGGCGAAAAGTTGAGGTAAAAATATTGAGAAATCAAATAGTTCGGGGTGAAAAAATTTGACGACCCTAAACTGGGACTCTGAGGCGTCATTTAGGCATTAAGCACACTTAACATCAATCAATCTAGGCATTATTAAATCTAACGGTAATTTAGCAACGGTAATATTTTGTATCTGTTCATTAATATATTTAACGAGCTTCAGACAGAATCATTTGTTCATCAGTTTCTCTGTTTTATCCTTCTTATCTCTTAAACACATCTCAAATGGTTCTTAATCTTCTTCAGTTCCTCTTTTAAGAGATTTACTTGAGCATTTTCATGAGTTAGGTTCTTGAGAAGAACAAGCTAGCTCTTAAAGGTATGTTTTCTGTGTTCAATCTTTTTGTCAAGTTTGTTCTTGGATTATGAATTTGATGCACTCTTTGTCTGATTTTTGATCTACTGACCATGCGACAAGCTCAAAAGGAAGCTTCTTTCAAAATATTATGCAGTATAAGTTTCTCTGCATCAAGGTCTAAGGAATTTTTTTACTCCTGAAATAGTACTAGCTTACATATAGTGTATTGTTGATTCATATATGGATAATTTTACAGTTTTTTTTGTTTTTTTTTCATCTGAACTAATACTTTATTAAAAACCAAAACACTTAAACCAAAGTTAACAATCCAAAGATGGTTGGAGCAAGGTAGGAATCGAATTGTCTATCGAGCCAAAATATAAAGGAAAAGAAAGAACATGTTTCGCCAAAGTATCTGCGGCTTCATTCTTCGTACGACTAATATGATGAAACTGAATGTCCCAAGGTCGCCTAGAAGCAATACCCTGTATCTCCGTCGTGAAAGGAACAAGCCGAGGCCAAAGGAGAGGGGAGAAGATGGCATTAATGAGTGTTGAAGAATCAGACTCAAAAATGATCTTGTCATACCCCATATTCCATACACAGTTCATTGCCCAAACTAATGCAGTTGCTTCCGCTTCTAAAGCCGATATCAGTTTAGGATAAACCTTCATACCATACCCCAAACTAATGCAGTTGCTTCCGCTTCTAAAGCCGATATCAGTTTAGGATAAACCTTCATACCATACAGTCTAACAGTACCAGCATTATCTCGAAGAATCCAATATACACCACAACGATCTTGAAGATTCTGCCAAGCTGCATCAACATTGCACTTTAAATAAGAGAGTGGAGGGGCTTACCACTTAACCAGTGTGGATGCAGCTACAGGATGCGTCGTTGTTACAGGTTTGGAGTTGTACTCAAACCATTCGCAAGCATCAACCTGGGCTTTTTGTAGAATGCGCTGTCCCGATGTTGTAGTGTTCTGAAATACGAACTCATTGCGTGCTTTCCAAATCAACCAGAGAATCCATGGACTTATTCATGTGTCATCTCTGTTTTAAGCAGAGCCATCAGTAGCAGTCGATAAGCATGTCCATAAGTTTTCAAAGAGAGAATCTGAGACTCCATTAGCAAAGAGGGAGACAAAAGATGGGCGAGTCCAAATCTCCTGAGCCAAGTCGCATTTGAACAGAAGATGATTCACATCTTCTTCTTCATGACCACAAAGTCGACAACGAGCATTATCTTTTATGCGCTTTTTACACAACTCAACCCCAACTGAGAGAGTTGAGTGTAAGCAACGCCACAGAAAATTCTTAATCTTAGAGCTCGAGTTTACCTTCCACACTGTTTTAAAAATCTCTTCAAGATTTGGTCTTTGCTCGGTGGCCAAGCTACGGTTGAGATGAGACGAGCTCCATAACCAATAGCCGGACTTGACCGAGTACACTCCGGAATTATTGTATATCCACGAAAAATAGCTTCTAGATTCTGCTCCTCCCGGTTTAATTTTTAATATACGTTTACATTCCTCCGATTCAAAAATGTAGGACAGACTTTGAAGGTTGCATTGGTCACTGTGTAAATCTAGAAGCTGGGAAACAGTTGGTGTCGTCATCCATGGTTTAATTCGAGCTCCTCTGGGATGGTCATCTACTATCCACGGATCTTTCACTATGTCAATATCCAATCCATTTCCAAACTCCTTTTTTAAACCCAAACTAAGCAATTGCCTACTCTCATAAATACTCCTCCACCTAAAGGAAGGTCTTTGGCCTAATTTGGCATGATAAGCTGAATTTGCATGTGGGTAATATTTAGCCTTAAGTGTGTGTGCTAAAAGAGAGTTCGGCTGAGTACAGAGCCTCCAAAATTGCTTACTTAATAAAGCCATATTATACCCTTCCAGGTTCCGGAAATTCAAGCCTCCTTCTTCCTTCCTCCTAGCTAACTTTTCCCATGATTGCCAATGTATTCCTTTACCGGTATCTTGGTTCCTCCACCAGAATTTGGTAAATTCCAAAGTTAGAGTTGAGAGAAGACCTTGCGGAAACTTATAACAAGACATCGCATAAACGGGAATTGCTTGAACAACCGATTTGATGAGAATCTCTTTGCCTCCTTGAGAGAGATATTTGTTCTTCCATGAACCTATACGTCTCTTTACTTTGTCTTCTAGAAACTGCAACGTTTCATTTTTTGATCCTAGGAATGTTTCCGGCATACCTAGATATACACCCTTTCCTC
Source organism: Physaria fendleri (assembly GCA_036630335.1). Classification (NCBI taxonomy): domain Eukaryota; kingdom Viridiplantae; phylum Streptophyta; class Magnoliopsida; order Brassicales; family Brassicaceae; genus Physaria; species Physaria fendleri. Next base: position 20,440,757 of record CM071721.1, on the reverse strand, counting down.
CTTCTTGCGATATACCCATTATGTCTTTAACTATCTGTTTCGAATTTTCTGTCACCTTAGGCCCGTATATGATGCTTGATTTTTCTAAGTTTACCCTCTGTCCCCATGCTTCTTCGTAGTTAGCAAGAACTTTTTTGAGAAGACGCAGCTGCTGCTCATCAATGGCACTGAAGAATAAAATGTTGTTCGCAAATAGGAGATGCGAGAGATTCCGCGCAACAGGTACAATTTGAAGTCCAAGAAGATGATTATCAGGGGCTGTGTTGTTGAGTCGCATGATAAGAACTTCCGTACAGATAATAAAGAGAAAGGGTGATAATGGGTCTCCTTGGCGGATGCCTCTTGAAGCTGTGAAGTGACCATAAAGTTGGCCATTAATCAAAACTCCGAAGGACACTGTAGTTACACAATGCATTACCCATGTTATCCAGACTTCATGAAATCCGATAGCTCTAAGTGCATCTTCTAAAAATTGCCATTCTACCCGATCAAATGCCTTCATCATATCCGTCTTGATAGCCACACTCGAATCACACAAGTCTGGATTTACCTTCATGCTATGAATAATTTCATGAGCAAGAATGATATTATCCGATATTAATCTTTCTTCTACAAATGCAGCTTGTGTTTCTGAGATGATAAACGGAAGAATAGCTTTTAGCCTTGTTGCCATAACCTTAGAAATTATCTTGTATGCGAAGTTACATAGGCTGATAGGCCTAAAGTCCTTTAACAAAGTCGGTCTCTATTTTTTTGGTATTAAACAGATCGACGTTTCGTTGAGTCTGTTATCGAAGCTGCCAGAAGTGAAAAAATCTTGCACCATTGTGCAAATATCTTGTCCTACGAGAGGCCATTGGTTCTGAAAAAAACTACCACAAAAGCCATCTGGACCAGCACATTTAGTAGACTCATGCTGAATACTGCGTGTTTGATCTCCTTCTCTGTAACTGGTTCAATAAGCTTCTTGTTCTGTACTTCAGTTAGTTTCGGACTCACTCCTTGAAACATAGGAGATGCACGCATAGAGGATGTGTACCGTAACTCAGAAGTAAACAATGAGGAGAAAAAAGAGCATGCTAACACACCCATATCTCGATCCTCATATAACATTTGTCCTGTTTCTTCATTCAGTAAGTTGCGTATATAGTTCTGGGATCTTTTTTGCTTAACCGCCGCGTGAAAATACTTTGAATTTCGATCGCCTAACTGAAGCCATTGCACCCTACTCTTGTGCTTCCAATATATTTCTTCATCCCTGTAAGCCGATGCTAGCTCAGTCTTTAGTCTCTGATAATCATCCATGTTAAATGAGTCTTGATGCGTTAAGGAATCAATTTGATACTTTAGATCACGGATAAGACTATGCGAATTAAAAGGCTGATTACGCTTCCAAGTGGCTAACGAAGATCTGCAACTGCGAAGTAGATGAATGATATCCAAAGAATTAGAAGACATCTGAGACCATCCCTGCAAAACTGCTTCAGAAAATCCTTCTTTTTGTACCCATCTAGAATCAAAACGAAACTGGCCCTTCCTTTTGTGATCCTGCCCATTAAATTTTGTAATAACGGGGCTATGATCAGAGCCAATTCGCGGTAAGTAATAAGTTGTTGCTGATGGATATTGAAGGAACCAATTTGTGTTACTGACCACTCTGTCCAATTTACAGTGTACAAGCTCATCATTGCGATGCCCAAACCAAGAAAACGGATTTCCCTCAAAAGGGAGCTCAAGTAATCCACATCTTGATAGCATTGTACGGAAGGGAAGAAAAGATGATTCAGCTCGTCTACTGTCTCCCCTCTTGTTATCATTACTATATAGTTCGTTAAGGTCTCCCATCACTAACCAAGGATCTTCTCTGTTTTCGCCAAAAGCAATGACCTCATCCCATACTTTGGCTCTTTCAGCTGTGATCGGATCACCATAGATGCCAGTAAAAATGAAAGTTTGATTTTTCCATACAACCTTCGCATCAATCCACTGATCACAGGAAGATAAGATTGTGATCTCAACATCCTCCTTCCACATCAAACATAATCCTCCACTTGAGCCTTGAGGCTCCACCGTATATAAGTCATTACATCTCAAATCTTTGCACACTGTTTCCATGTACGGTTTCCGTTGTTTAGTCTTCATTAGAAAATATACCTGGGGTACATACTGACTAGATATGTTCCTTAGGTGTCGAACTGTCAGGGTATTTCCTAACCCTTGACAGTTCCAAGGTTCCAAAGGTGTCGAACTGTCAGGGTATTTCCTAACCCTTGACAGTTCCAAGCGATTGTGATCATATCGACCTATGTTGTTTCTGGCTAACCACGAACCTATGAGCTTGAGAACGAGTTGGAGTCACAAAATCTTGAGTGGAGGTGAAACGATCCTCTGGATTGTCATTGTCGCGCATTTCTCTCGAACATTTCTTTGCTGCATTTATATCTGCACTTGGTCGGTGCTTTCGCTTTCGAGACCTCAGTGTATCTGCATCCTCGACAGCTTTAAATTGGAATGGTTCTTGTTCAGCCATATTATTGTCTTCAGGGGCTGCAGATATTATTTTGCCAGTAGACAGCATTCGCTCGCCTGATAAAAGATTAGGAGAAGAAACCTTTTTTCCAGAGGGAAGAGTGAATGAGATAGAGTTTGGAGACGTCACCACTTTTCCAGAATGCAAGACTCGAGTGTTCTCCGAAGTATTCGCTAAGGACTGACTCTGTTCTATACCTCTGTCTTTTCTTCTCCATGTTGCTACTGTTGTCTTCCCTTGTTGAGTTTTGGTATTCGGCTCTGAGACATTTTGTGTAGCATCATATTTTTTGTGGGTGGTCTTCCTCTAGGCTTTTTCCCCATGCTCTGTTTTCCTTTATGATGCTCTGCTTCCGTACTAGCCGGAGCTGTGTTAGAGTGCTCCCCGGGACGAGGATTATTTTACAGTTTTATTTTGGTTTTTTACATCAGTTTTTTTTTTTTACTTGTAGTGAAACTTTACAGTTTAGTACATGGTTTGGTAAATATATTGTTATACCTTATGTTTTACATTTAATTTTTCAAAAATAGTTTTTTTATAAATATTTTGATATGATTATATAAATGTTGATATAGTTAGTCCTTTGATTACATTAATTTAATTTACGCATTCCAAAATTGGAAGTGTTGAATTTTGGTTATGTGGGACAAACCTGATTTATATATCCTGTCCAAATTTATTTGGTCCGTTAGTTGGTATCTTATGTCCAACATGTCTTCACGTGATTGAATTTGATATGGAAGGTTTTGGTTTGCGTAACTTATTTTGGTTTAATTCGGGACTAATTATGTACATATTTGTATAGTTATATCAAAATACTTATTTATAACTATTTTTGAAAAATTTAGTTAATATATTAAAATCTAACGCTTTATTTCTTTTTTGTTTTAAATAAAATGTCTATATAAGTGATACTTGTTTACATTAATTTAATTTACATAAATCAAAATTTTGATATTAGATTGCGATCGTGTGAAACAGACCGGATTTAATTATCCTGTTCAAATTTATTTAGTCCGTTAGTTGGTATTTTAAGTCCAACATGTATTCACATGATTAATGTTTGGTGTTTAGAGTTTTGGTTTATGTACTTATCTTGATTTAAGCAAGGGTTAAATATATAGATATTTTTTTTTTACAAATAAATAAAGTGTTAGATTTTGATATTGTATTTTTGATTTATGTAAATGTTTTTGTTTTTGATTTATGTAAATGTTTTTGTTGATACTAACTCAACTTTTTTTTTTTTGTCAAACAAACTTTCATGGGAGGGACCAAACAAAAAGAGCCAAAGCCAACAAGTAGATTCGGATGTTTGCAAAAGGAAAATTAATGAAGTGAAGATTTATGATTTTGTATTACCTTTTTGTAAGTTCTCAAAACTTTTTATTGTCACTATTCTAAAATTATTTACAACAAATTGGATAAAATAATACTAGGCATAATTTTTTTAAAAAAATCAGACCTAACAAATTTTTTTTTTCAGGAGACCTAACAAATTGGAAAAATAATAAAGTGGAGATTTATGATTTAGATTATTCTTTCTTGTAAGTAATCAAAACTTTGTATTGTCACATATTATATACTCTTTTTTGGGAAATAAAAATACTATAATTATATTATTTTCAGTTTTTTTATAATGGAAAATATATATTATATATACTATATTTAAAATTTAGAAAAATCAGACCTAACAATTTTTTTTTGTCAGGAATTATTATTTTTCGGAAATTGAAAAATGGACGTTAACAGGCCAATATTATTGGTTTTGGGAAAATATGTTACTATGAGCTTGTTTAAGGCCCAAGTGATGTACAAACTAATTTATGTTCTTTTCCATCTTAGGGCAACCCCATTGGATTTGAGAAACTTTAGCTCAAGTTTGAGAGATTGTTTCACAAATTATATATCTTATTATATAAAGTTGGGTTTCTAAGTGGATACTCAACGAGATCATGACAAGTGTTATTTAAAATTAATCCGACCGTTGATTTCAATTATGTTAATTTATTATTTTTGATTTCAATTATGTTAATTTATTATTTAGTTTACTAAAAATCTTATTTAGTTTCTAAAAAATAAATAATCGAGCGAGATGTCTTTGATTTGGAGATAACGTAATGGAAATTTATGTAAAGTTTATTATTTAGTTATGGACATAAGGTAATGAAAATTTATGTAAAGTTTATCATTTAGTTTATTATTTATATATATACTCAATGAGATGTCTTTGATTTTAAACATTTATTAATAGATATTGTAATAATGTTTAACATTTACGTCAATAGGTTAAATATTTATTTATATTATAAGATTAAAATAACATAATTAGAAAATGTTAAGTATCCTAATAGTATTATTGTATTCGCCTATAACTAGAATGGTTTTTTTCTTTAGAATTCATCATCTCTTTCGTATTTCAGTTTTTTCTTCAAAATTCATTCTCTCTTTTGTATTTCAGTTTCTACATTAATTTCTAAAGAATGAATTCAGAAAATTATTTTAATTTGAACTAGCTAGGTAAAAAACGTGTGTATCGTCATACCATAGTACGAATTCTTCGAAAGTGGAAAGCAAGAAACACCAATGCGAATAATACATCGGAGTAGAGTTTAGTTTTAGAAATATATGGTTTCCAATAATAACTTATGTATATACAAACATTTAAAGGTTTTAATATTCTGATATAAATATTTTGTAATAGCTATTAAACAGTGAAAAAATCATATATCTTTTTGAAAAGAAATATTTTTTCTTGAAATTTTAATTTGATTTGCATATTATTATAGATGAATATTTAAATGGTTGTAAATATAGATACAAACCTATAGTAAGGATGGTGAAGATAGTGGCGGATAATTGACTATGTTTCTTCATCTCATATATATGCTATTAATTAATCGATAGTGTTTAAGTTAAAAGAAAACAAAAGCAAACTAAGTTTACAACTATATATAATGAAAGTTAATTAGATGTGAGGGTCTTTTTATGTTTTACATTAATTATTACACTTCCTTCAACTTTGGTTTGTAAAGACGTGGTTCCCCCTTTATAAAAAAAGCTTGATTCTCCATTGATTCTGATGTTTTTCATGGATGATTTAATTAAAAAGGTTTTCATGGATGATTTAATAGAGTATCCAATAAACATGTGTATTACCTCACAGGCAAATGGAGAAAATAATATTTAGAGTATCCAGTTTGAAATCGGCTATAAGGTGTGGCTAAGAATTAAAAGTATTCGTGAGCAAAATAAAGAATTATAAGAATATTTAAAATAAAAAGGTAAATGTAATATAAATAAAGGTAAAGTTATAAGATATATGATATACGAATATATTTGGTTTTAAATGGGTATTCGGTAAATACTCGATCCAACAAGCTACCCGGAATTTTTTATTGATTAGATCCAAATGGATAATTGTAAAGACCCAATATAGTCTGCAATCGAGAATCTCACCAAAACTATTGAAAGTATAGTGACATTCAGAGCTTCTCAATTCATTCAAATCAAAACTGGATTTAAAATATAATAATTGGTAATTAATTAGTAATTAATTATTTTATGAATTAGTAGAACCCGTGCATGTAATTATTTTATGAATTAGTAGAACCCGTGCATGGCACGAGTCTATCAAATCTAGTATAAAATATTGTAGAGAAACTTAAGGAGAAATCCCCAATGGAGATGCCCTTATCTCCGTCAATTTTTTTACTGGTGCGCGTGGTGTTGTTTTTTTACAGCAAAATTTTACACACGCACACTCATTTTATCTTGGTCAAATATGGATGTCTCAAAATAAAATAATAATAATCAAGAACAAAGAATTTTTGTTGAATCAAATTAAAAATTATAGGATCATAAAGATTTACAATCAGTTAATAATAAAAATAATTTATTAATCAATCTCCAGAATTTTAGAAATATTAAAATAGATGGATCATTAGAAATCATACCTTTAACAACTATATATGATATTTTACTATCAAGTTATTTTTATTAATTTAATTACAGATATTCATAATTAATATCTTGTAACTTTCTTTTAGCTATTAAAATCAAGTATTAGTTAAGTTAAAATATACTATCATAATTTGAGGGAATATATATAAAATTAACTAATATTTAAAATATATATAAACCTGTCTCGTGTAGAATTATTTGCCATTTCTTGATATTTAAATGTACCTAAATTACTCTTTTTTGAATGGTGAGTTCCACCAAAGTTATCTCAGGGTTGTTGTCTTTTGTTGATGCTGAAAATGTTTTTTCATATTATCTGCAGGATAAGTTTGGTAAACTTCACGAGAGAAGCAAAGAAACGTCTAAATCATTAAAACAAATAACTCACCACCATCTTCTATCCTACCTGCCCCCATCATTAAAACCCCCTCCTCAGTCCCCCCACCATCTTCTATCCTACCTGCCCCCATCACTCTCTCATCCTCTTTTCAACCCATCGCAACTCCCCCACCATCTTCTATCCTACCTGCCCCCATCACTCTCTCATCCTCTTTTCAACCCATCGCAACTGACCCCTCCCTTTCTTCCTCTCTCCCTCCCTGTACCATCACAAAAGAAGCCTCTCAATTCGCCCCCACCTCATCAGAAACTACCCCCCCTCCCATCTCAGAAGCCTCTCAATTCGCCCCCACCTCATCAGAAACTACCCCCCCTCCCATCTCAATTTCAGCCACTCTTGACCCAGTCTATCAAGAACATCCTACTCCTCCAACCATTTCTAATCCCTCTCTTCTTCAACCCAATTTGGAAGCTCTCCCTCAGTCTTCAACCAACTTAGAAGCCTCTCTGTCCCTTTCTAATCCTTCTTCTACTCTCCCTTTAACCAGTGCTCCAATTTCCTCAGAAAAAACTTTCCCCTCACCCACTGTTTCAGTAAAGCAAGTCAACCATGAACCCCTTTCTCCATTCTCTCCTCCCTTCCTCCCTAACACCACCCTTTTTCAAAACCGACTAGCCCCTACCCACCATCCTGACCCAAAAAACCCCTCTGTTTCTCCAACAAAGTTTTCTACCTACATCAAACTTCCCTTACCCGAAAAAATGCCTTACTCTTCCCCTAATTCTGCCTCGTCCCCACCCTTACCTAAACCTACTGTCTCAGGGTGTCTCCCACCTACAGGAGAAACAAAAAACTGTTAATAATGTCAGTTAAGGCTTTTTTTTGGAATGTTCGGGGGATTAACTCACCGGATAAACAACGAAACTTCTATTCTTGGGTCACTTCTAATAAACCCAGTTTTGGAGCCCTTATTGAGACTCATATTCAAGAACAAAATTTGAACCAAGCAATGACTCTTACCTGCCCAGGTTGGAACTATTTCTCAAACCATCAGAGCGATCGAGATGGAAGAATAGTCTTTGTGTGGCATCATTCGATATCTGCTACACTGCTTCATCATTCTGCCCAGTCCCTAACCTGTAGAATCCTTCTTCCAGATCAACAAGCAATAACTGTCACTTCTGTGTATGCGGCCAATACAGAAGAAGTGAGAAATGATTTATGGATAGACCTCATTCATATTCATCAGACTTACAACCTTGATAACTCACCTTGGATCATAGGAGGTGATTTCAACCAGATCATGCACTATGCTGAACATTCTTCAACCTCAGTGGATCACCTATCCAGTGCAATGCTCACTATGCGCAGCTGTTTTTGCCAGATTGACGTATCAGACCTTAGATCCATCGGTCCCTCATTCACCTGGACAAATAACCAACCGCTTAATCCCATAGCAAAGAAACTCGACAGACTACTTGTTAACCCATCCCTCCTACACCTATTCCCACAATGCCTAGCCACTATCCTCCCACCTGATATCTCTGATCACTCACCAATCCTCCTAGACATGAACTCTCCTCTCCCTAAAGCTGGTACCAAACCCTTTAAGTTCCCTAACTATCTCACCAAACATTCCTCCTTTACCTCACTGGTTGAAACTGGTTGGTCCTCTGTTGGAGCATCTACCCCCACTCTAGCATCACTTGGTTATCGTCTGAAAACACTTAAACCCTCTCTCAAAAAACTAAATAAAGACAACTTTTCCCATATCGAAAAGAGAGTTTTGGAAGCTAAAAATTTATTTACCATTGCGCAGGTTGCAGCCTTGACAAACCCATCTCCACAAACCTTCCAAGCAGAGAGAAACCTTCAGCAAAAGCTAATGTTCCTGCAACAAATCGAAGAGGCTTATTTTAAGCAAAAGTCAAGAATTAATTGGTTAAAGCTGGGGGACCAGAATACTACCTTCTTTATGAGAAGCTCAGTAGCTAGAACCTCCGGAAACTCCATAAGAGCCTTCCAGGTTGGGAATGATCTAATCACAGATGCCGTTCAAATGCAATCCTTGGCAGTTTCCCATTTCAAACATATCCTCGGCTCTTCGAACCTTCCACCTGTCGCTAACTGTGATAGTCTTCTGAGATTATTGATTCCTTTCAGATGTAATCATGTCCACCAATCCTCTTTATCTTCCCTCCCCTCTGCAGCTGATGTTAAGCGTGTGCTTTTCAAGTTAAACCCTGATAAAGCGCCAGGGCCAGACGGGTTCTCACCTGGATTCTTTACTGCCTCTTGGAATACTCTGGGACCTGACTTTATATCTGCTGTCCAAACCTTCTTCCACACCTCCTTTCTCCCCAAAGCCCTAAACTCCACAATCCTCACCCTTATACCCAAAAAACCTGGAGCCACAAAAATAACAGATTTTAGACCAATTTCTTGCTGTAATACTACCTATAAAGTTATTGCCAAACTCCTAGCCTCTAAACTGAAACCCATCCTTCCTAGCCTTATTACCAATAACCAAACTGCCTTCATAAAGGGAAGATTCCTAGCAGAAAATACCATCCTCGCCTCTGAGATCATTCAAGGCTACCACCTCCCTAAAGGTCCCAAAAGCATGATCCTAAAAGTGGATATTGCAAAAGCTTTTGATACTGTAAGGTGGGAATTTCTTTTGAGTTGCCTGAAAACTATTGAGATCCCTAACAACTACTTTCTTTGGATTCGGAGTTGTCTAACCTCAACAAACTTTTCGGTTGGCTATAATGGGTTATTACATGGGTTCTTCAAAGGCTCAAGAGGACTAAGACAAGGCTGCCCCCTCTCCCCACCATTATTCTCTATGGCTATGAATGTACTATCCCTTATGTTAAATAAGGCTGCTAGAGAAGGGAAATTTGGTTATCATCATAAATGTCAAGAACTGGAGATTACTCACCTGTGCTTCGCAGACGATCTGTTGATATTTCTTGATGGATCAGCAGATTCCCTGCAAGAGGTGCTCAAGGTATTAGCAGAATTTAAAGACATTTCAGGTCTCTCAATAAGTCCTCAAAAATCTACCTTCTTCTCCGCAAGAATGAGTGATCAGGAGATAGGGCTGATTACCCAAAAAACAGGTCTAAATCACGATTCTTTCCCGGTCAGGTATTTGGGCCTTCCCCTCCACTCCAAAAAACTCTCCCTAGCCAACTGTGCTCCTCTCCTTCAAAGAATAAAGGAGAGAATCTCATCCTGGACAGCCAAAAGCCTCTCCTTTGCTGGAAGGCTGCAGCTACTATCTGCAGTAATAGAAGGCATCATCAATTTCTGGACTAGCTCACACATTCTTCCTAAAGGTTGTCTAAAAGCTATAAATTCTATGTGTGGAGCATTCCTATGGCATGGGAATTTGGATTCGGGACATCATGCCAAAGTAGCATGGGCAGAAGTTATAAAACCTAAAAAAGAAGGTGGACTAGGACTTAAGGACCTATATCTCTGGAATAAAGCATGCTCCATCAAACTAATCCACTTACTGTTCAGCCAATCTGGCTCCATATGGGTAGCTTGGTTTAAGCTTCACATCTTGCAAGGGCAGCTAAGTAACTTCTGGACTATCAAGGCAAAAAACTCTTACTCCTATCAATCTGCTAAACTACTCAAGCTAAGGGATTTGTGTAAAACCTGGATTTCGATGGAACTGGGAGATGGGAAATCTGCAAGATTCTGGTCAGACAAATGGAGCCAATTCGGGGGAGATGGGAAATCTGCAAGATTCTGGTCAGACAAATGGAGCCAATTCGGAACACTGCTAGAGTTCCTCCAGCCTCATGGCCCTCAACACTTAGGTATTCCCTTGAGAGCTACAGTTGCCTCAGTTTTTAGGCAAGGTAGATGGCATCTTCCGCGAGCTAGATCCGAAAATCAAGTGCTCCTCCAAGCTTACCTTACCACTGTCTCTCTCTCGGATTCTCCAGACAGGTGGATATGGACTGTCAACAATCAGGTACTAGCTGAAAAAATCTCTACTGGTTCTATTTATAGAGAGATCAGGACTCCCCAGCCTCAGGTGTTTTGGTCTGCTTCCCTCTGGTTTAATCCCGCCATACCCAAACATCAAACTCATCTCTGGTTAGTGATTCTAAACCGCATACCTACACGAGACAGACTTATTTCCTGGGGAATTCAAGTCCCTCCTCTCTGCCTGCTCTGCAACTCACAGCCTGAATCCCGAGACCACTTGTTTTTTCATTGTCAATTCTCCAACAGGGTCTGGTCTCGTTTTGCCTCTGCGCTAGGAATCCCAAATCCTAGCTCCTGGTCCTCTAACCTCCATCATCTCTCCTCGTTTTGCCTCTGCGCTAGGAATCCCAAATCCTAGCTCCTGGTCCTCTAACCTCCATCATCTCTCAAATCTTAAAGGACCTAGGCCAATGAATAAACTAACCTTGATTATCTGGCAAGCTACCATCTACCTTCTCTGGCAAGAGCGTAACCACCGTCTTCACCGCCAACAGTTCCGATCTGCAGATCTTCTCTTCTCTCTTATAGGTTCTGTCGCAAAAAACAGAGGATCAAGCATCAGGGATCTTCAACCTAAACTATCATCGGAACTTCTCCAAGAATGGTTCTCCCTAAATCTATCGGATTAACTCCATCTCATCGCCAAACACGATCCGGTTTCTCTCCTCAAATCCCATCGTCGCTCCTTTACCCGTGATCTATTTCTCTCTGAAGTTATTGCTTTGACAAGAATTAGTTGGGCCGTACAACTGATTTCTTCCTCACCCTATTATCCTTTGGATAATAACCACTACATCTTTACTGGGCTTGGGCTCTATTAAACTTGGTTCTATTTTGTTCTTGAAAACTTGAAAAAACTCATTGGGCTAGGCTCTAAATATGTATTTTTATTTCTTTATTATCAATATGAAAACCCTTTTAGTTAAAAAAAAAAAAAAGTGGCTCTCTTTCTCTCTCTACCTCACTCTCTCTCTAATTTTCTCCCAAATCTCGCCTCAAAAAATTTCCCTAATATTTCCTTTGATAATTCCTCTACTAATCTATCTAGGCGTGATCACGGTTACGGTTATTACGGTTACGGTTGATTAACCGCCGGTTATGGTTATAATTTTTTTTAACCTTAACCTTAACCATTAAAGATCCGGTTAATACGGTTACCATTAAACACGGTTACGGTTATGATAAAAATTACGGTTACAAACGGTTAATTTACGGTTATAAACGGTCTCGTTTTGCCTCTGCGCTAGGAATCCCAAATCCTAGCTCCTGGTCCTCTAACCTCCATCATCTCTCGAATCTTAAAGGACCTAGGTCAAGGAATAAACTAACCTTGATTATCTGGCAAGCTACCATCTACCTTCTCTGGCAAGAGCGTAACCACCGTCTTCACCGCCAACAGTTCCGATCTGCAGATCTTCTCTTCTCTCTTATAGGTTCTGTCGCAAAAAACAGAGGATCAAGCATCAGGGATCTTCAACCTAAACTATCATCGGAACTTCTCCAAGAATGGTTCTCCCTAAATCTATCGGATTAACTCCATCTCATCGCCAAACACGATCCGGTTTCTCTCCTCAAATCCCATCGTCGCTCCTTTACCCGTGATCTATTTCTCTTTGAAGTTATTGCTTTGACAAGAGTTAGTTGGGCCGTACAACTGATTTCTTCCTCCCCTATTATCCTTTGGATAATAACCACTACATCTTTACTGGGCTTGGGCTCTTTTTAAACTTGGTTCTATTTTGTTCTTGAAAACTTGAAAAAACTCATTGGGCTAGGCTCTAAATATGTATTTTTATTTCTTTATTATCAATATGAAAACCCTTTTAGTTAAAAAAAAACTATTTCCTAACAAGTGTTTTAGCAATCTAAGTTTTTTTTTTTTTTTTTCCTCTCTGTTGTTTATGTCTTTGTTAATGATGTCTACAGGTCCTCACCAAAAACCGACTTGAATGCCCTGACCTTGGAACCTTGTGCATCAAAGATCAAACTCTTCCAACTGAAAGTAAGCATCGTTCACTTGCTTTTTTTCTTTCTTTATGTTGTCTTAATAAGCTGCCATTTGACTAACCCTAACCTGTGTTTCCTAATAGGTGTTGAGAAAGTGGTTGGCTGGGCTTTTGGTCACCATCTTATGAACTGTTCAGAACCTACAGTAAAAGACCACAAGCTTGTTATCTCTGTAGACAGGTGAGCTTCTGTTATGGGCTGTAGGAACTGAGATACAGGCTATTGTACAACATAGATCTATAAATAACATTTTGGTACTTGTTGCAGCATTAAATATGGCGTGCAGATGTTACATGATGTTCAGAACGAAAACAAGAGTGTCAAGAAGTCTCTGAAGGTAATACATGTAACTTAATGCCTTTCTTCCCAAGCAGCCTAGTAAGCTCCGGATTAAAGAGTCTCTTTCGTATTCCGTTTCAGGATGTAGTTACTGAGAACAATTTCGAGAAAAAAACTCTTGTTGGATGTCATTCCACCTAGCGATATAGGTGTTTCATTTTATGATATTGGGGCTCTGGAAAATGTGAAAGACACATTGAAGGAGTTGGCGATGCTTCCTCTTCAAAGACCAGAGTTGTTTGACAGAGGCCAGCTAACGAAGGTACAGTTATTGCTATCCGGTTTCACATATGTTTGTTAGTTCTATTTTACTGTAAAACCAAACATGTACATTATGTTCTAATGCAGCCTACTAAAGGTGTACTGTTATTTGGACCTCCTGGTACTAGAAAGACGATGTTGGCAAAGGCAGTAGCAACTGAGGCTGGCGCAAATTTCATCAACATCTCAATGTCCAGCATCACTTCAAAGGTATCTCTCATACTGTGATCTGATTGCTTTTTAAAAATAGAGCTTCACCATTAACGATGAATGCTTTACAGTGGTTTGGTGAGGGAGAGAAGTATGTTAAAGCTGTCTTCTCCTTACCAAGCAAGATTGCGCCTAGTGTCATTTTTGTCGATGAGGTAATGTTTGAAGAGATTAAAAAGCGTTCTCAGTTTCCCCAGGCGGCCAAGCTTTTATGTGCTTTCCCAATCTGATGATTGTGGTAAAACATTATTTAGGTAGATAGCAAGTTAGGAAGACGTGAAAACCCAAGGGAACATGAAGCTATGCGTAAGATGAAGAATGAGTTCATGATGAACTGGGATGGTTTACGAACAAAGGATAGAGAACGGGTTCTTGTACTTGCTGCCATGAACAGACCATTTGACCTTGACAAAGCTGTTATTAGACGGCTTCCCCGGAGGTAAAATCCACAACTTTTCCCTCTCTTCTCTGTTACTTCTGAAGAATATTCCTCATATTGCAACGATTGATGAGCCTCTCTTATGCAGATTGATGATTAATCTTCCAGATGCAACAAACAGATTAAAGATCTTGAGTGTTATCCTATCAAAAGAAGAAATGGCACCATGTGTTGACTTAGATGCTGTAGCAAACATGACAGATGGGTACTCAGGAAGTGACTTAAAGGTCTCAGCTTTGTCTCTTACTCCTTCTCAATGTCCTTCCCTGACACATACACTAACATTCTCATTTGGTTTGCAGAATCTATACGTAACAGCTGCACATCTCCCAATCCGAGAAATATTGAGAAAAAAAAGGAGAAAATTGCAGCCGGGGCTGAGAACCTTTCCACACCACCATTATATAGCTATACAGACGTTCGTCCCCTGTCAATGAAGGCTGAGAACCTTTCCACACCACCATTATATAGCTATACAGACGTTCGTCCCCTGTCAATGAAGGATTTCAAAACTGCCCATGGTCAAGTAAGTCCAAAACAAAACACTCATATTGTGGTCATAAACTGAAAAGAGGCCTTAAATGAGAATGTTTTATAGGTAGGTGCAAGTGTTTCTTCAGACTCGAAGAACATGAACGAGCTTAAACAATGGAATGAGTTGTATGGAGAAAGAGGATCAAGGAATAAGTCCTCACTGAGTTACTTCATGTAGAGTGGAAGAGAGATTAGTTCAGTTTTAGAAGAATTTCATTTTTGGGTTCTTTTTGACTCATCAAAATTTTGTGTACAGTGAGGGAAAGAGTGTTGTTTCGTTTAGGTCTCTAATTCATTTTCCCTCTCAATATAAGAGGTAACATTCGTTGTATAATCTTTTACATGAGCATGTATATAGAGGCTCGCAAGAATAATGACATACTTCTAAAATCAGATATGTGTTTTTCAGGTGTCTCTTAATAGTTTTCTAATTCAGTTTTGTTTTACGGATTTTGGATTTGGCAACACAAAGATTAGACTTATACGAAACTTCTAAAAATTGTAATATTTCATATCCAAAATATAGTGCATAAAATTTTTTCAATATAATTGATTTGTTCATCTATGAATATAAAACACAAAAAATTATGTGATAATTTATAAGTTCGATAAACAAGTGTTTAAAATTTCAAAAAGTAACACATCAACCGTAGAATCAACACATCAACCGTGGACTCAAGATAGATAGGATAACACATCAACCGTGGAATCAACACATCAACCGTGGAATCAAGATAGATAGATCCTATAAAATTTAAAGAGAAATGTGAGTACAAAACGGTTTAGACATTATAAAAATTAACTATAAATTTGCGGATTCAATATTTGGTAGATTATATGGTCAAAATTTGTAATTATGGCATTATCCTAATTACAAAATTAGGATAAAACTATAGGGAAAAATGTAACAAAAAAACCCAAATTTTCTTTCGGCAGCGTTTTAATGCGCGAACTTTTCCTTCCCCAAAATAATACATGAAGTTTCAAATTAACCGCCGAATTAGACATCAACGTTAAGTGAGTTAACGACGCTTATTAACGACGTTATCGTGATGTCTAATTCGGCGGTTAATTTGAAACTTCATGTATTATTTTGGGGAATCAAAAGTTCGCGTATTAAAACGTTGCCGAGAAAAAGTTTGAGTTTTTTTTGACATTGTTTTTTCCTTATAGTTTCAATATATATATATATATATATATAATTTTTAAAAAAAATTGTAAAATGTTATTTGCTTTTACAGAAAATATTAGAAATTTACATTCAATTTATAATTTCTATTTATGAAAAACTAAATTTTTTTTTCTAATGGCTTTTCAAATAAATATATAAATTTTATAATATTGTGAAATATATTTTTGCTTTTTTTTTTTTTTGGTCGGCAAAGTAATCTCATTAATAAAAGTTCGATTACAATTTTCCACTAACCATCTTGATGGCGTCTTCTTACCAAAAGATGGAAGTGTAAAGGATAACTCGAATTACATTAAACGCAAAAGATAAAGATAAATCTTCGAGAAGCATAGAGGTAACTCCTTCTATGAGGTCCAAAAGCTCGATACGGATGATCGTGCAATTTCCGAAGATAGACCAAGATGATGCAACGTTGAGAAATCCATCGAGGGGACTCTTTATCGTTGTTTGAAAGATCTCACAATGAGAATAAGGCCGTTGTTCGAATAAGTCTCGAACCGCAAGATTGGCTCTCTGCAATAGAGGCGAAAGATACAGACTCTCTCTTACCGAAGAGTGGTCATTCGGTAAGGAGGTCAACATAATACCAAAACCATAATCACAGAACAAACATTGCGCCATACTAACCAAATGAGATTGGAATAAAGCCTTATAATGTAGCCCAACTAGTTCTAATACCACTCCTCTTAAAACCCCATAGCTCATATAAAAATAAGGCCCGTAAAAGCCCATCATGATAATAGAGGGTACACTAGGGTTTGAAGAAATTGTACCACTGCCGCCTTTGTTACGGATATGGAAGCAAGTGCTCAACATCGGCCGGACAGCGAGTCTCGGTGGCAGTCGCCGGGAGAAGATAACCGCCGAAGATCGAGATGCAGAGAACTCGACCAAGGCTGAGGCGTGGAGATCCAAAGGCAACTTGCAACAAGAGCTTTTCGCCCTTGAATGGCAGAGCACCGAGGCGGAGATGATAAAAAATGAGTCGTTTATCAACGACTGAAGTTTCAGTGGAGGAGGAGAGTTACCAAGATGAAAAACCAAGCAAAACAAGAATAGTCTTGCCCTCCATTGAAACCGAGTAATAACACCGTGAAGAGAAACTAAAGGTTTGGCGGTAAAATCATTTTCTTCTCGTTGGTGGACAGCTAGGAGAGAGTTCATTACGGATTTGAAATTTGAGCAACAACTTTCCCAGCTATCGTTGATAGCGAGATGAAGAAGACAACAGAGGATATTAAGATTTGAACAAGATACGCTGTCAACTCGACTCAGCAAAATAACGGTGGCTTCAAGCATAGACCAAGATCCAGTAGATCTAATATTAAACAAAGAAGATACGCTTGAGCGAGATGGTTGGATATCGAGACATCCATCGACGGAGGAGGCTTTTCGTCTGCCAGCGGCTGGACGGACGCCATGAAAGGATCTTCCTCCGGCGAGTATGGGCTGACCAAGACCCATTGTCTTCGCCGAGGAGATGGTCGGTGAAGGCGGAGAGCGAGAGAGGTGGTGAAGGACGCACAGAGAGAGGAAGCTCGTCGAGAAAACAAGGAAGCAGAAGGAGAACGGTGGCCCGGGGCGACGATACCGACGTCGGTCGCCGCCCATGGCTGGTAAAAGACGTCGTAAACTCAGATTCAATAAACCTCCAAAGTCGAAATATATTTTTGCTTAATTTGTAAAATAATGTTATAAAATTTATATATTTATATGAAAAACCATTAGAAAAATCAAAAAATTTAGTTTTTCATAAATAGAATTTTTAGGTTGTTTTGAGTATTATTAAGTTTTATGGATTTGAAGTAAAATATAATTATTAAAAAACTGTAGTAAAATATAATTATTAAAAAACTGTGTATATAAAATTGCAGTGAGAAATTTTTTAAACTTATTGGAAAAATTCTTCTCATTTTTTTTTTTTATAAAAAAGTTAGAAATTGAATGTAAATTTCTAATACTTTCTTCAAAAGCAAATAATATTTTACAATATTTTTAAAACTTATATATAATAATATTTTCTAGAAACTATAAGGAAAAAACAATGTCAAAAAAAATTCAAACTTTCTCTAGGAAACGTTTTAATACGCGAATTTTTGATTCCTCAAAATAATACATGAAGTTTCAAATTAACCGCGGAATTAGACATCACGATAACGTCGTTATTAAGCGTCGTTAACTCACTTAACGATAATGTCTAATTCGGCGGTTACTTTGAAAGTTCATGTATTATTTTGGAGCAGGAAAAGTTCACGCATTAAAACGCTGTCAGAAGAAAGTTTGGGTTTTTTTGACATTTTTTCCTAAACTATAATATCTCTTTTTTGTTTAACACGGAACCTAATGGTTAATAACCCAATAACTTTGTAGGGACCGGAAATCGATCCACCGACCCTTAATTATAGTGTCCACAAAAGTGACGAAGCTTACCAACTAGGCTATATGAACTCCAGACACTTTTTTTTCCAGCAACTCTATATCATATTTCAAAAACTAAATTTAGTGGACTTGTTGGTCCAGAGATATAATATCCTCTTCTGCCTACTACTATGCAGATTGATGGTTAATCTTCCAGATGCAGCGAACAGATCAAAGATCTGGAATGTTATCCTATCCAAAAAAGAAATGGCACCAGATGTTGACTTAGATGTTGTAGCAAACATGACAGATGGGTACTCAGGAAGTGACTTAAAGGTCTCAGCTTCTTCCCTTACTCCCTCTCAATGTCCTTCCCTGACACATACACTAACATTCTCGTTTGGTTGCAGAATCTATGCATAACCGCTGCACATCTCCCAATCCGAGAAATATTAGAGAAAGAAAAGAGGGAGAAAATTGCAGTCGAGGCTGAGAACCTTTCCACACCACCATTATATAGCTATACAGACGTTCGTCCCCTGTCAATGAAAGATTTCAAAACTGCCCATGGTCAAGTAAGTCCAAAACAAAACACTCATATTGTGGTCATAAACTGAAAAGAGACCTTAAATGAGAATGTTTTATAGGTAGGTGCAAGTGTTTCTTCAGATTCGAAGAACATGAACGAGCTTAAACAATGGAATGAGTGGTATGGAGAAGGAGGATCAAGGAAGAAGTCCTCACTGAGTTACTTCATGTAGAGTGGAAGAGAGATTAGTTCAGTTTTAGAAGAATTTCATTTTTGGGTTCTTTTTGACTCATCAAAATTTTGTGTACAGTGAGGGAAAGAGTGTTGTTTCGTTTAGGTCTCTAATTCATTTTCCCTCATCAATATAAGAAGTAACATTCGTTGTATAATCTTTTACATGAGCATGTATATAGAGGCTCACAAGAACAATGACAATTCTAAAATCAGGAAGGTATATGCTTTTCAGATGTCTCTGAATAGTACATAAGCTTCTGTGGTTTCATGCATCTCTTAATAAGTATCAATGTTTTGTAAAACCTGACTAAACCAGTAAATTTCAAGATGGCATGATAAGAAAGGAAATACTACCAAGTAGGGCTACCAAGCTGGCTGGCCTGGTCTGGCGAAAATACCTGCGCGTTTTTAATACATTTTGGTATGTTCGTTCTTCTAATCCGAGCGGGATTGTGAGTCTGCAATTTTTTTAAATTGCCTTAAAATATAAAAATCCGTAAAATCGTATTAAAACACTATAAACTCAGTGAAAAAGCTCGAAAATCTGCTAAAGGTTCCGTAATAAAATCCCGCAAATTCGCAATATTTAAAGGTTAGATCATTTAAAATTTGAAGAAAAAAAATAAAACTCAAACCCAAAATATATGTTCACAAAAAAATATATCCACGAATATCCACAAAATTCACTTGCAAAACCCACAAATATACGATCTTATTTTTCGATATCCAAATCCGTCCTGCAAAGTATCAAAACCTATAAATTCCAAGCTCTATTAACTACAATTTGTGAATTATTGAGTACATTAAATTAATCAATCCACTGAAAACCCTAATTCCAAACTATTTAATATTAACCGTTGAACCGTAAACAATCACAGCCGTCCAACACCTCAACCGTTTAGATTCTCTCTGATCCACCTAACTACAATACACTACCTTCTAGTGGATAATCGCTTCGAGCACTATAACACGATCCATATGGAGCAACTACTAAACCCTTCTCTCTCGATCCAAACAAGTTGAAAGAGAAAAACCTAATCTTTGCGTCACCATTTGTGTTTTCTCTTCCTCTAGAGTTCATCTACAAATTTCCAGTAAACATGAGGTAAGGATACAGATCCTTTTGATTACCTCTTGCTTATTCAGGTCTTTACCAAAGTCTTCCCTTTCGTGAATCGTGCTTCTCAGATTCATCCGTGTGTTGTCTTTTGTTGACCTGTTCACTTCAATTTTTTCATTTTTACTTATGGGTTTGTCTTGGAAACTTGGTTTCTGTAAAGTATCGGTGGATTTTAGCAATGAATTTGGAAAAGTAATTAGGGTTTTAAATTGGGGTCTAGGGTTTTATTGGGTTTAGTCTAGAAACTCTCTTTATTACTTTCGCCTTTCATTGTATATGATTACGACAGTTGGATTTAAGGTTTAGGGTTGTGTTATAAAATGTGATTGAAGGCAATAGGCATATTTGTGTTATAGATGTTTCAGTTTTCAGTTTTGAATAAACGACAGTTTTTTGTCTTAGATTTGTATATACATTTGGATTCAGGGTTTAGGGTTTAAGTTTGTGTTATAAGATGTAATTGTAGGCATCTTTGTGATATTGAAGTTTCAATTTTAGTTTTGAATCAATGTTTTGTGTTTTAGATTTGTATATAAATTTGGTGTTCTATTTTACAGTCGTCATCCTGAAGTGAAGTGGGCAGAGACTACTGAAAAGATTTTCCTCACTGTAGTATTAGCAGATACTAAGGATACAAAGGTTAATCTAGCACCAGAAGGAGTTTTTGATTTCTCAGCCAAAGTTGGTCCAGAAAACCACGTTTATGAACTCAAACTCGAACTTAATGGCAAAGTCAATGTTGAGGTGAGATTTCGTAAACTAACTCATTCATTCTTTCTTTCGTTAGTTGTTTGTTTAGTTCTTAATCTCTAACCTCTTTCCTTCCTTTCAGGAAAGCAAAATCAACATTGGAGAAAGAAGCATTTTCTGCATAATAGAGAAAGCAGAGCCAGAAAGGTGGAACAAGCTACTCCGTGTAGGAAAGCCGCCACACTATGTCAAGGTTGATTGGGACAAGTGGGTAGATGAGGACGATGAAGGCAATGCTGGTTAGTATTCATTATAATGCTTGTATATCTTATTCTTGTGTATACTATCTGCGCTTTATGTGAAGTTCAGGATGTGTTAACTTTTGTGTATTTATTGTTTTTGGTTTAGCTGCCGGAGATATGGATATGGGAGGAATGGGTGGAATGGGAGGAATGGAAGGAATGGATTTCTCGGTTAGTTTCTACTTTGTGATTGTTGTTTACCATCTGCTTCATATATATCTATCTTTTGAAGAATGATTTCATGACCGTTCCTTGCTTCTTGCTGTAGAAATTTGGTGGAATGGGCGGACTTGAAGGGCTCGGTGGACTTGGTGGTATGGGTGGTATGGGAGGCATGGGCGGTATGGGAGGCATGGGCGGCATGGGCGGCATGGGAGGTATGGGAGGTATGGGCGGCATGGGTGGAATGGATGAGTTTGAAGACAGTGATGATGAAGGTTAGTGTTTTGTGGATCTTTGTAGTTCATGTCTTATCACAGTTTCTTGATGAAACAAGAGCATTCTACCGTGAAGGACTTCCTTATTGAAGTATCTCGTTACTTTTGAGATGCTAAGTAGTCTTAGGTAACACTTTTTCTAACTGTAGGAGAAACAGCAACATCAGGAGACAAGAAAGAAGATGCTGCTGAGAAGATGGATGCTGCTGAGAAGAAGGAAGCTCCTGTGACAGAGAAAGCACCAGCAGAAGAACAAACATCTGTGAAGGAAGACAAGTGAAGACCCTGTTCTAAAGATTAAACCATATGCTATTATTTAGTAGCTTTCAGGTTTATGAAAACCCTCTGAATGACTTGCTTTCTATATGAATGTTGTTATTTTGTTTCCTTTCTATGGATTTATATTTGGTTTCAAGTTTGTTCACTTTTTGTGGTTCTATGGCTTCCAAATACAGTTGACTTGCAATTTTTTTTTGGATTTGACATCAGAGTTTGTGAGGAAGTCTTTAAATTATATTTCGCTAATTGCCAAGAGAATCTTTAAGTTAAACATTAGCCAGAAATTTTTTTACAAACTCCAAACCAATATAGGATTATAAAGGTTCTGATTCAGAGGGAAACAAAGTAATTTATGTTGGCTTGTGAATTTAATCTGGGATTCTATAGTAATCTCATAAACTATTAACTTATTTTATTATTCCTATGATCAAACACAAGACAATACGAAAGATATGTTTTAAGAGTATCCAAAATACAGTTTCATTGAAATGTTATAATAGAGAGATAAGACAGAGTCAAGTCTCATGAGGTAGTACAGAAACAAAACTAGTTTTCAACTTATCAATACTTGTTTCAGTCACACCAACAAGATAAAAGTCACCCTCCTTGGGAGAATCTTCCAGCAAACCCAGCTGTTCTTTATCTGATTATCAGATAAATCTTTACCTGTAAACCAGTTGGAGATTAGATTCAGACAAAGACCGAGATGGACGGTTCAAAACAAGTGAAAAAGACTGCATTACCGAGATGGACTCCTGCTCCTGCTCTTGGTTCTGCCACGGACAGGGCTCTTCGTTGGGCTCAGCTGCTTGTTAGGGCTCTTGCTTGCTTCCTTCTGAACCTGCACACACAAGTATCAAGATGATGAAAACAACATACCATCCAAAAGGAAAAATCAATTTTCTAGCTAATTCACCACATAAAAAACATTCCTCTCATAGTAGTTCAAACTTCTTTGTACATTCGGAATAGATAACAGAATATACTTTGCTGATACTCTGATAGTACAGCAGAATAAAGAGTGTACAACGATAAGTGACTTACAGAAGGTAGAGGAGATCTTGACCTTGAACGAGATCTGCAAAAAGTCCGAGAAACAAATCCAGTTTTAAAAATCCAATATTTCCGAGTTTAATAGCTAGCTGTTTCACCAAGACCCTTCATGCCTCATTCCGTGTCAGACATCAAAACGTTATCACAAGGAAGCAAAAAAGAAAGTATAAGTTTAGACGATTTCTATACTATAACAGAGGGCAAAGATGATGGTATCAACGCAAATCTAATACTATCAAACCCTGTGTCCAGAACAGCATCGGTTCCATGATAATGCAGATCACTTGCAGAATAGCAGGAAATGAAAAATCTTTCCTAGCTTGATGGATCCATTTTGATGACACTATATCAATGTGATCCAATGTCTCCACAGTTATCCATCTAGCAGTAATGGATATTATCAGAAAATGAGAAAAAAAAGTCTCAATTCCAAACTTGCCCATCTAAGGAACATATACCTCTGAGAAGAAACAGTTGTGTACAACCAACCAAGATATCCATGAATCCAGATCATACTATTTCCCAAATTTTAGTTGATTGTATGTATATCCATATCTAGGAAACAAAACCATTCTCAAGAATAAAAGACCAGACTTTCAAAAGGAAATCAAACTAATCATTCTCAATCAAGAACTCTAAAAACATCCAATGACATCTTTTGATGAAGACTAAATAAACCCTATGCTATGACTTTAGTTGAATATTTAGCATAATATTAGAGAAGAGACAAATCATACCGTCGCGGAGACAGTGACCTTGACTTAGAGCGGGAGCGAGAGCGAGGAGATCTAGATGTAGATTTGGCAGGCGATCTACGTGAAGATTTAGCCTTTGGACTTCTGCTCTTGCTCCTGCTTCTGCTTCTACTGCGGCTACGACTATGGCTCCGCCCACGGCTGCGACTACGGCTGCGGCTACGACTGCCACTACGGCTTTTCGAATAAGATCTACCACGGCTGGGGCTTCTCGAGTCCTTCCTGGAATCGTATTCTCTAACCTATAATGATATTGGGAAATGTTAACTGCAATAAAATACAAATGCAGATATCAGTCTTATCAGACTACTTGTCTTTACTTTAACATACCCGGACATATCCACGAGAAAAGGCATTGCGGAACTCTGTGTCATCGAGCTTTTTTATCTGTACAAATGAAGAATACACTCATGAGTAATCAAGGATAAGCAAATTCACACCATGTAAATAATAAAGAAGATGGACAAGAAGAACATCGCACCGCATACTTCATGTCCTCGTAGCTGGTATAATCTACAATTCCAGTTGTTCCTGTAAACAAATAGTACAAGACATAAATTTTAAAGCAGGCCATAGAGTAGTAAAACAGGATTTAAATAGTAGAAACTACGTAATATAAACAGCTTTAGAGACATCTATATTCTCGGGTTAAATATTAGGAATTACCTCTACCATCACGGAACACTTGAGAGAAACAGACTTCTCCTCCTTTACGCATGTGATCCTACAGAAAAGTGATTATGTCAAGATTCAAAATTCGAAGATAGGAACGACAAAGAGGTTTTTTGAACAGTTGTAGTCACCTTAAGGTCTTGCCAAGAAGCAGATGAAGGCAAACCTGACACTAAAACTGCATAATTGAAAATACAAAACTTAGAGGTTACTCCTATAACTCTTGAATAAACTAATGCTAAACATATAATACGCACCACGGTACTCAGATCTCCTAGATGGTCCACGTCCACGACCACCACCGTCACCACTATCACGACCCCCTCGACTGAAGCTACCACGAGCATCATGCGATGAGCGCCTCCCACCATGAGCTAGTTCCACCTGCAACAGCCAACACTCATCAATTATGGTTGGCAATCAGTCAACAATACGAACTTTGAGATAAATTTCTAGAATTTGATGATTTAAAAAAACCCGTAATCGATGCCCATCGAAGTCATAACCATCACGACCATGAATTGCATCATCAGCATCCCGAGGATCTTCAAACTACAGCACAAATATAATAAGTTTAGCAAGTTTAACAGCCATCAAAATTGCAAGTTTATATTACTCAACAAGGATTTGACAATCAAGCTTTCATCACAAAAATGTCTTTGCATAATAAGCTAACCTCAACGAAGGCATAGCCTGGAGGTCTTGGTGGAATCTTCAAATCAATTTGAACAACAGGTCCATACTGCAAAACAAATGCTCAATTCAATTCATTCTTCTTATAAATACTCAAAATCAACACAGAATTGAATATCCCATCCCAATTTCTTGATACATCACTATACAAAAAACTAAGAAAGGCAATAGATTTAGCAAAGGAACAACACATATGTGAAACCCAATTGAAGAATTAGAAGAAACGAGTGATTTACCTTACTGAACAAATCTTCAACTTCTCTTTCACGGATATCTCCAGGAAGGTTCCCAACGTAAATAGTTCTACTCGAACGGCTACTCATTTTTCGCCTATACAAAAAACCAAAATTGAGATTTTAAACATAAATAGATCGAAAACATGTAGCAGAAGATCCTTAACACTACGAGAAGGAGAAGAAGAAGAGGCGAAACAAAAGGTCTAACCAACCTTTATGAAAAATTGAGATCTGGTTAGGGTTTTCGAATTGGGGGAGAGATTAATACCAGAAGAATCAAAACGTCATATAACCTCCAAGATATAAAAAAGTGCTCAAATGACTTCCACTCAAAAAAGAATTTATTTTTGATTTTTGTTTTGGTAAGAAAAATATGTAAATGACTGAAAGAATGAAAACTTCAATCTATTTACAAAAATACCAGCCTAATTTTTTTAAAAAAATAGAAAACTTACACTTTTTTCTCTCTTGGTTTTTTTCTTCATCTTTCTCACGATTTTTTCCTCTCACGCCCAATTTTTTTTCTTCCTGGTCGCACACCATTTTCTTCTCTTAGCCGTCCTGTTGTGGTATTGGGGTATTTACACGTAGTATTGCAGATAGTATTACAGCATAGTATTGCAAACTTTAGAATGGTAATCTCACGTTCTTTAAGATTGCAGGTGCAACCAATACCACCAGAGAAGTTCTATTTCCATTTCTCTAAGTTTGGAAATAAATCAAAAATTCAGTCGAATTGCCATCACTTTGATGTTGTAAAAGTCATCAAGAACCTCAGAGAAAACGAGAGAAGGTATTTAAAATTTTTCTTATTTTGCATAGTTTTATGTAGTTTTTTTTTTGCATAGATTTGTATAGTATTACCTAGTTTTTCC
>CM071721.1:20386197-20397749 GCA_036630335.1 Physaria fendleri | reverse complement strand
TTTTTTTAAAAAAAATATCAACATTGTGAAAATGATGTATTTGTACAAAATATTAACAAATTTGTTAATATTTTGAAATTGTATTAACAAAGTTAAAAAAAAATATATATATTACATAACTTACAATATCACTCGTAAAATGTGCTATAATTTCATGTTTACTTATCAAATACACCGATTAAACTAATAACCTATCATAAAAAAATATAGAATTTTAAAAAAATTGCATAATAAGATGTCAAATGGTTGTTCTAGAACTATTTTTATTTGCAAAACCAAAAAAAAACGGTCATCTTGATGTAATACTAAAATTACTAAATTTTTTGATTTCTAACTATTTGTAAAAACTATGTACAAACTTGCAAAACCATAATACAATCTACAAAACTATGCATGAACATGTCAATTTTGTACGGCTACGTGTCACTATCAAAATAAAATACAATGCTACGTGTGACTACCTGAATAAAAGGAGGCATCATGTGTCATTTTCCAGAATTTTGTAAAACTTGTAAAACTTTATAAAACTTTCAAATATAGCCATTAAAAAAAAAATTGCATTAAGACGTGATTCATACATGGCAAGAAACATTCATAATCTGATATCCAATACNCCGTAATTTTCTTTGTCTCATAGCATCAACAACATCACTAGCACCATTACAACGTTTTTGTGAAAGCATTTAGTTATAGTCTTTAGGATGACCACCGTATTAGACCTCTCGAAGTAGAACTTCTCGGATTGTCACCCTACATATAAAGAACAATGCAATTGATATTGCAACTAAAATTGTAAAACTAAGTTTAATTGCAAAATTTTTTGTGATAGAATGTTATGAAGGTCATGTGGGTTTAATGAAGGTCATGTAGGTTTTTTTTAATTCTTGAGAGTCATTTGAGCTCTTGACTCGGGGAGCATCACGTGACTCACGTGATCTTTTAACTTTGTATTAGGACAGATATAAAGTACAGTGAGATTAATAAGCAGAAGAGGCTTCAAAACGACAACACGTTTCTAAGTAGCTTGGACCGAGATATTAAGCCCATTAATAGATCCATTTATGACCCAATACGTGAGATTAACCTTAATATATCACAGATCCACAGTAAGTAACTAAACTTTAAAAGCCGAGAAAACATCTGTGCCCCCTTTCCCAAAAAAAAAAACCCCTAATGGAGAAACACACGGAGGAGAAGATCGAGAAAATGATGAGAGATATACTAAACGAATCGGATTTGAGTAAGATGACGGAGATTAAGGCTCGTGAACTCGCTTCAGAGAGACTTGGAATCAATCTCTCGGAGAAACCTTATAAAACATTTGTAAGACGAGTTATGAACTTCTTTATCAACGAATTGAGAGAGAGCAAATTTCCGAAACAGTTAGATGAATGCGAAGAGGATTTGGATATGAAGAAGAAATTAGAAGAATTAGACAAAGAGGATTTGGATCTTAAGAAGAAATCATCGAAGAAACTCTTGGTAATTTTACTTCTTCTTCTTCTTCTTTTCTCTATCCAATCGTTTATATATATACATATTTTTAAAGATATAATTGTAGCAAATGGATCTTAGGGGTTTGATATCTTACGTTATCGAATGATGCAAGCAATCTGTGATGATTGGTGGTCACCTTGTCCTGCCTTAGTCCGCCTTTATGCTAAGTATGGCCTTCATCGTTACAATATGCTTCAGGTTAAAATTTGATAATCAAATACTCTTTTTGATTGGAAATTGGTCGCAAACTTTTGTTTGTGTGTGTGATGATCTTATACCGGTTTCCATTTTCTTTGTGTGATCGATCATTAGGGCACAAATTTACAGCTCATTCGCGTAAAGAAATACGTCAAGACTACGCATTCTGCTGCTTCCTCTTACTACATAACTTTGGCTGCTATGGATCCATCTACCTCCAAACTTTTAACTTTTCTTGCTAATGTTGCTGAAAAAAATTATGGCAAGTTGATTTTGTCGTGCTGTATTGCTAGACCTCTAGGTAAAAACGTTGTTCTATTTGCAACTGTATAGCATCATCATCATCATCATTGCTTACTAATTTTTTAAATCTTTGTATCAGGGGCAAACACTGATGATGATGATGGGGCTAGTTATATCCATTTGTCCGGCCTCTGTAGGGTGCCTGAGTTCCCCCCTGAGGATCTTTTTGAAAATAGAAAGCGGTTTTACGTGGTAAGGATCTTAATATATCTCATGATCAGGTCCCTGACCACAAGCCCTCTCTTTTTATAATAAGTTTTTCTGCTCTCTATATTCGAAAAGAAATGTTTTAGTCTAGTGGTAATCTTAAGTTAATACTTGTTAATTAGGTCTTTTTCAAAACTCAGGACGGGCTCTGCTCATATGTTTTGCTTTTGCAGGTGAAAGAATCAGAGCTCGAACATAATGACTGGATTCGACTATATTTGGAACTTGCAATTGCTACAACTAGTAGGAACATCCGTGAAAATCTTGATTTGTCCAACTTGAAGATTGAGAAAGTAGCCATAGAATCTACTAATGAAGAAGATATGGAGGAGGAAGCACTTAATGAGGGATCGCTCAATGCCATTAATGCAATTATATACATAAGGTACAAAGACTTTTGCGAGGCTCGGGTTGGTAAGGATGTTGATCGTATAGCTATAGTTAGAAGAACATTCAATCAGAGTATGGGATGCTTCATTCTCAAGGGTCGGAATCAGAGGTTTGAGATTATGCCTAAAAAAGAATAAGAATCAATAGAGTGCAAAACTTTTGAAAAAATGTGGATAAGATACTGATAAACCATATTATTAGTGTTCGAATATGTTATTATGTCTGTGGATTGTTGTTTAACTTAGTTTGTTGGTTCATGTCACTGGTTTTAAGTGCACTTTTGGTTATAAACCGAAACTATTTTATGAACTGAGCAGTAGAATTATTTATAAACCGAAAACTGAACTAACTAATATCCGAATGAATCTTATTACATAAAGAATTTATTATATAAAGAATTATCCGAATGATCTTGACAAAAAAAAAAAAAAAGAATTATCCGAATGAATCTTTTTTTTTTTTTTTTTTTTAAAAAAAAAAAAAAAAAAGAATTATCCGAATGAATCTTTTTTTTTTTTTTTGTTAAATAATGAATCTTATTATATAAAGAATTTATTATATAAAGAATTAAAAGTATGTGTAGGTGGATATCTCATGGGATTGGGACATGATTTCTAATTTTCAAATATAATCATGTTAATTATTATTGAATTTTCTAAAAAATTTATATTCATAATTTAATTTAGAAAAATTAGTAATTTAACATTTTAACACTTATGAATATAAAAAAGGTCAAAAACTTTTAGAAAATCCTATTTATAAATATATTTACTAAATTCTAAAAACTAACATTTCTTATGACTAATATGTTATAATATAAATAGGAAATTAACATTTTATACACATGAATTTAAATTATAAAATTACCCTATTTTGAAATATTAAATTAGTAAGGCAGGAACTTAATTTTTTATATTAAAAATTTAACCGGTGAAATTTGAAGAAGCGAATCCAAATGAGAAGGTAGATGAAGAACAACACTCTCGAAGCAAAAATCAGAAACAAAAACCCAAAAAGGGTAAAGGACGAAGCAAAGTCAAGTCCAAGCAAAAGACCAAAGCTTATCTTACAACATTTATTTTGTATTCTTTAAACTTTGTTTTAAGACACAAATTTTGATCTCAAGGGAAACAAAGTGTTACTTTATAATTTGTCTTATTTATATAAGATACATTTTTTTTTTTTTGTTTGCTTCATTCTGAGCTCTTCATATCCATGATTATCTCCAATCATTTCTGATTGTTGTTATGATTTATTCAAAGCAATAAAGTATTTGACTGCATATATATATCTATATATATATTTTTGAATGAACAAAGATAACCAATTAGTAACCAAATAAATTTTTAAATGAACAAAGATAACTAATTGGTAATCAAATAAATAATTTGCTACATATTATCTAGAACAAGTAACAAAATTAATAGTATTTATATGATTATCTACAAAAAATAAAATAAAAAACAAATGTAAGAGAGGCAATAAAAAAAAAAAAAAAGGGAAATATTTTGATCCATCTTTTTTGAGAGAAACTCTCATATGAGATTAATACCATAAAAAAAAAAAAAAAAAGGGTAATATTTTGATCCATCTTTTTTGAGAGAAACTCTCATATGAGATTAATACCATAACGGATAATTATCCAAATTATTATTTCTAATTTAGACACATAAAAAGGTGAAACCGAATTAGATTAATTTCTGCTTTGGTTCAACTAACTTTTCACCTATTCTTTTTTGGACTAATTAAAGATTTTGTGGTAATAAAAAATATTTTAAGATATACCATTTTTTAAAAATATATATATTTATATAATATTAATCTAAAATATTATTTATAAAAATATATGATATAACAAAGTCTAGTATTATAATATGTGAATTTTTTGTATATCTTAAATCACATCGTTGATTAAACTATCAATTTCTAATTTTAAATAATTTCAATTTTGAATCGGATTCTTTGTCGATCGTAGAGGCACTGAAGGAACATCTTACTTACTCATCGGAATTCCAAGATAAGATCACCAGGAGACGCAAGAACTTTCAAGTTCAGAGAGTAAGTAGAGAAAGAAAAAAAGCGGCGGATAGATTGGCAAATTATGCTCAGACGCAGAAATTTTATTTTGGCTCGATTGACAATTCGATCCCACTATAGCTACAACAATTTTTTGGATGTAAAAAATGAAAAATGTTTTAAGGTTTAATAAAAGTTGGTTTTTGGGGAAAAATAAAAAACTCCATTGTTAATGAATACATTATTTTAATTTATTAATATATTTTAAATTTTAAGAGCTCAAGGCAATAACTGCTATCTATCTCTTTCACGGGTGTTTCATAGTCGTCATAGGCAATAACTTAGTTTCTTTCTAGAATTCGTATTGACCAGGACTGGTATTGACACCACCTTAACGAGGAATCTACAACAAAAAATCATTAACTTAGCTGAAAGCTACATCTTTTTAAAATAAATTTAAAATCATATATTACTACTAACCTTAAATTTTTTGTTTTCATCAACAAGTCCTCCGGTCTCAACAACTTTTGGGTTTGGACCCTTCTCCATGTCCACCGAGTAGAAGCCATGAAGAAGATATCTCGGACTATTTGGAATGTAATGTTCTTGTGGGCACTTTGCTCTCCTTCTTCCCCCCGCCCTTATAAGCATCAACTCAAGTGATACATGAATATAACCACCATTTCCTACGTCTTTCCCATTGCTGCTTTTACAAACAACCATCGTCTCTTCCTCCATTTTGGTACAATAAAACATGATGACTGAATGATACCCGTAGAACTCAGCACCACCAACACGGCCATGATAAATTCCTTGTCCATCCCAACCTTCAAAACAGTACAACGTGGCAATAACCGGATGTGTCTTCACACGTAGCAAGGCCTGTTGTAGAGTATTCTAATACTACGGCAGTCCAACTTCTTCTCATCAGGATTCTCTCTAGGTATACCGTGTTTTTTAGCGAAGAACAATCTCGGGGTATGAGTGTAAACATAGCAACAATGCTCCTTCTCGCCACTTTTGATGCAAAGTTCATGAGACTCTCGCTGAAGATGATGAAATAGATATGCCGAGATAATGGTTTGAATTCATCGTCCCAACCATATAGTACCCGAGAAAATGCTGACCAAATCGCATATACTATATGCCCAACAAAGTTCATGCTGCTCTTGATCTCGAATGAAACCGGCATTATTTCGCAATCTTGTTATATTTTTCACATCCACTAAATATGTAGCCGAGAGTTGTGGCATCTTCCAAAAAGATGAAAACTCGATATTATGTATCAAATAACCACAATTTCTCTTTTTCTAACCAACAAAGGGTTTCCGATACAAGGTTGTACCTTTCATTCCCAAGACACGTCCGCGCAAGTGCATGCACTTTACCCTTCAATTCCGATTTTATTTTCAATATATATTATTATAGTTTAGTTATAAATAGTGAGTTTGCACTCTTCACAATTCATCTTTTCATATTTTAGTTTGTATATGATTTTTATAAGATAAATTCATAAATTTATCTTAATTCGAATCAAGTATAGAATTCATAATTGATATTTTCATGGATTCATATATTTAAATATCTGATTCGAACCTGATCTAAAATCTAAAAATACCCGATATATGCAATAAAATATGCAATAAAAATATAGAAGGTTGAATTTATATGTAAACCATATGATAAGATGAGTGTTAAAAATATGACTTTTTAGATTTTATAGAGCTTGTAAAATTCGTATATTTTACTTATGTTTTGCTTTCGTTTTTCTTTTGTTTTACCTATGTTTTACTTTCGTTTTGATTTTATTTTACTTATGTTTCGATTTCATTTTGATTTTGTTTTACTTATTCTTTACCTTCTTTTTGCTTTTGTTTTGCTTTCAATTTTTTTTTTACTTATGATTTGATTTCGTTTAGATTTTGTTTTACATATAGAAAATAACATAAAAATTGATGAAAAATATATGAGTAACTAAAGTACTCGAAAAATAGATTAGTAAATAAAATACTTTTACTGAAGTATCTATTCGAAAGTAACCTTTAATTTACTTAGTATACCACATGATTTGTGATTATCTTTTAAACATCATAAAAAGGTGATTACATCAAATTATAGTATTAGTAACTAAGTTAAAAAATAGTTAATTATTTATTACAATTAAATTATACATTCTTATCAATAAATAGTAAATCTATTCCCGATAAACATAATTTATAACTAATTGATCAAAAGTAAGATAATTTTCTGAATTCATCTATTTTAAATTTTATGAGAGTTAAAATATTAATGAAAAAATGAATGGTGAAGAGTACAAACTATTATATATATAACTGCACTACCATAATATCTATCAAGAAAATTAACATTTTCTAAATTAGAAATTTCCAAATTATAAAATTTAATAGAAAATTAAATAATGTATTATCATATATTGTATATTCGTTCATATCAATTGATATCTTTACTAAAAATAGAAATATAATAACAATTTTATATCAAATCTAAATTATATTACTATTATTTTGAATGTTAGTTTTGATTTTTAGGTAAGAAAGTTTTGACATATTAAATCTAAAAATATTTTGAAATTAGAAAATGACAATTTTGAATATTACTGTTATTTTAAAATGTTAATTTTGTATCTTTTTAATTTTAAATATTAAGATTACTATATTTAGAAATTAAAATCAAAAGATTAGATTTAACTAAATTATCACGTGTTAAGATCTCATAATTTATCCACTTGACATTGACATGTGTTGAGATCAAGTTAAACGCGTATATAAAAATAATATATATATATATATATATATATTTGTAATAAATCTCGACAAAAAAATTGTAATAAATGTTTTTATTTAATATTTAATATATCAATTGTCACAATAGAACACAAAAAAATTGTAATAAATGTTTTTATTTAATATTTAATATATCAATTGTCACAATAGAACGAATGTACTTGAAAACCTCTGCTTTCGTCAGAGGTTTTAGCTTCTTCTTCATCCAAAGTCAGCGATACCTTTACGGATGCAGAGTCTCTCTGTTCCTTCTCCTCTTCACTTTCCGGCCACCGCATTACGTCGCAATCGGATTCACACTTCCACGTTTCGTTCCATAAGAGCAGAACGTATAGAAGAGAACGATCCTTTGATTCAGTCAGCTTTAAATTCAGCATCTCTTCGTCATCGAGAAACCAATCGAACAGGCAAAATCATCTCTCTCTCTCTCTCCCTCTCTCTATCTCAATCACTATTTCTACCTAAGAGTATATCTTTTCAAATTAGCATCGAAATTGCTGAGTTTTGTGTCTTGAGTTTCTGTTAGGCATTTCGTCGAACACATAACAATCGCTTGATCAAATAGTTTCTTGAAGAAATTTGACTAAAAGTTTTCTAATTTGGGTACACAGAGCCTCTTTTCATTGACCCATATGCGGCTTGCTTCTTACCTCCTTATACAAAGGAATTGGATCATCAATGAACGACAACAACAACAACATTACTGTCTTGCAACCAAGTTTATTGATGACAAGTTATTAGATATAGCTAAACACATTGATGGGCTAAAACAGGTTACTTTTACTTAACTCAGTTTGAATTTAAACTCTCTTTTGATAATGGAAGTTTGATTGTTTATGTGTAAGGGATATCACATCTTTGCAGGTTGTCTTGTTCACGGATGGCATGGATACTGACCTTATAGGCTTAATTGGCCAACATCAACTATGATTTTTGATGTCTCACCTCAAAAGGTTTTCGAAATAGCATCTGAGAAGCTTCAAGGTTTGTGCGTTCCTTTGCTTTTGAGACTTCTATTTTGATTTCAAACTTAATTTTGCGGGTCTCGAAGGCTCTCTGAGACCCCGTCCGGAGCTTGTTCCACCTTCAGATTAAGAGTGGCACATAGATGCATACAGTTCAGCCCAAGTCCCGAACAACCGATCAGTCTTAAGGCTGATAACGTTTCTGTCTTGAAGGTATGGGGTCCGAGACATAAGTGATACAATACAAGTGTTGGGAAGGGTTGCTGGGAGTTGGGCTGAACTGTATGCGTCTATGTGCCACTCTTCGTCCACGGGTGGGGCAAGCCGGAGACAGGGTGTCTCATGCTCCCTAAGTTTGTTTTGGGACTTTTGAAAACATTCCATGATTTGATATTGTTTCCTTTTAACTGATTCAGGTGTAGGAGCTAAGATCCCTAAAAATTGCTTATTCTTTCACATTCCTGTTGAATCCGAAAACATAGAGCAAAGTTTACGATCAAAAGGGTTTAGCGGGAATCGGCCAAGTATATGGGCAATGCAGGTGTTGTATGTGTTTTAATCAAATGTCCATCCTTCAATGCAATTTATATGAATGTTATGTGCTGACATGGTTAATCCTATTCACAACAGGGCTTACTTTATGAATCAATTTTAGGTTTTGAAGCTATTCTATCAACAATTAGTAGCTTAGCGATGCATGAATGCTATCTAATAGGAGAGTTGTCTGCAAAGATCACACTCCAGGTCACTTTTATCTCTTAACCATCTTTCCTTTCAACCAATCGATACGACCCCTAAGAGTAGCTTTTGCTCAAACTCGAGCAGATTCTTGAACCTTGCAGATTTGATTTCTACCTTCGGGTATATATCTTTTGGTTTATAATTTTGATGTGGTTTTGAGTGCAGTCGGATTTGACAAAGTGGATGGAGAAACTCTTCATGAGCAATGGTTTCCGAGTCAAAATAGTTAGATATGAAGAGATTGCTGCGAGTTTCGACATTGCTTTACATTCAACAGTTAACCATGATGCAGTTCTTTTTATCGCACAACAGCTCAAGTTTTCAGATGATCAGGTAAATGTCTCTATCATTACACAACTGGAGAAGTCTCCATTGTTACTTTTGATCATCTTAAAATTCTTGCAGATGGAGAAATGGAGACAAGTTTGATCATCTTAAAATTCTTGCAGATGGAGAAATGGAGACAAGAATTTCAAAGAGTGGAAGAAGATGGAGATGAACAAGGTTTTGAAGAGCTCTGAGTGAAGTAAACAAATAAATAAGACAAATTACAAAGCAAAATTTGTGTCTAAACAAGTTTAAAAATACAAAAATGTTGGATTGTATGGTTATGTGAAAATGTGACTTCTTTCTATTTCCACCATTGATTCTTGCCACACCAAAGTCATCAATTTTAATCGACTAATCAGCTGAGATGAGAAGGTTATCTACTTGAGATCTCTGTGTTGAGGTTGTGTCTATGGATAGCCTCTTATTCCTTAAAGTGAGGTTTGTCCTCAGGAGCTGACCTCCTTTTAAGAGACTCGATCCCGTTAGTATGGTATATGAGATCGCAAATAAAAATTTCATCGTCTCGTATTGTACTGTACCGTATCAGACCAGATAGATCTATTGAGTGCGAGAAAGGTAGTGTAACTAATTTAATGATAGAGATCTCCATTCATAGGGCTAGATCTATCTTATTCTTTATAGGAAAGTCCGTTCAGTGGTAGCATGATCTATCCATAGACGCAACCTCATACACAGAGATCTCAAGTCAGATAACCTTCTAATCTCAGCTGATAAGTCGATAAAGATTGCTGATTTTGGTGTGGCGAGAATCAAAAGAATGATACCAGAAACTGCAACATCATCCAGTTGCCAGATTTCGAGCTGGATCGACCATCGGAGATTCTAGATCGGACAACATTAGCATCAAACATGGTAGTACCACCGCTAACACCACCGTCACCATCACCACTGAATTCATCCTTGAAAATGTCATATTGGAAGAGTAACATAAAAAGAATGGGTTATATAGGAACAGCTGTTCATTCGTATGGAAAATATAAATTAGTGTTGTAGTTGACCAAAAATATATATATAAAAATCAGTATTGTGTGACATGTATGGATTCTTCTATTAAATCACTTGAGTATGTGGACGAGAATCTCTCGATATGTACGAAAATACTCTTTCTATTTCATATTAAATGTGATTTTAAGAAAAAGTCACGATTTTTAAGAAAAATTAAATTTAATCAAATTTATCAAATTTTATTATTCTTTTTTTTTTTGGCAGTAATCAAATTTTATTATTCTATTTTAGTTTTACGAAAGTTATAAATAAAAAATGTTATTATACAAAATATTTTATTGATTCAAATATAACAAAAAAATCGATATCATTTTTAATTATACACGAAAAATTAATAAAATAATTAATAAAACTATGTAAAAAACTTAACAATTCATTATATTTTGAAACAAAAATAAAAGTTGAAAATCCCTTATAATATTATAATAGAGGGACTAGCGATTTAAAATTTTTCAAAATGACAAATTTACATTTGACTTGTAAAAATTGCATTATCTCTCACTAAGTACAAAGCATGCATGCCATGAAATCTGGTATAACCAAAATCTGGTACAAACAAATTAAATTGATAAATATTAGTTTATGTGGTCCATGTATTTATGATTGATCAAGTCGAAGGTTATCTTCAAAAATTTCTTTTAATGAAGATAATACATTTATCATTCATGCATGGCTAGTAGCATTTGATCGATCATACAGTTAAAGTAACATTATGAGACTATGGAATAAAAATAAAAATAAAAATAAAAATATGTATAATTTCTTGTATATTATCATTTTACATTGCAGTTAATATATATGATCATATGCAGCTGTAATATTTCTAATTTTGGTTTTTTTTTTATTAAAAAAATATTAAGAAGCAAATTTAATAGTTTATGTATTTCTTTTTTTTTTTAATGAATTTTAAATTTATTCAAGCAAAAAAAAACGGTTCAACACAATATTCAGACTATTACACAATAAAACATAATAGAAAACCTTAGAAATCAGAATAATCTCTAAGGACCACCATCAACCAAGGCTGCCTCGTTAAAACCTTAGAAAGGAAACCCAGAGTGGGAAGAAACCTTAA
>CM071721.1:20274450-20286856 GCA_036630335.1 Physaria fendleri | reverse complement strand
TATCTTCTCTTTCACTCTCATTGGCTTTTATATCTCTGTGAACATGCTCCAATATTTAGGTTGTCTTCTTCAACCTTCATCTCTGAGTAGAACAGGTACCATTTTGTTCCAACAATTTCGTGCTCCGATAGAACAACTTCTACTTTGTTCCAACAATTTCGTGCTCCGGTAGAACAACTTCTACTTTGTTCCGACAGCATCGTACATTTTTTCTTCAGCATGATTGGTTCCTTCTTCTCTTGCAATATCCGTCCATGGACACTTCTTCATTCTCATCTACATCAACATATCTGACAAATCCATGTTCTACCCGAAACAAGATTAGATCTCTATCGGGAACCCGCTCTGATACCAATTGAAAGTACGGGATTTGTCTTCAATCTACGCGTTAGTTCGATAATAAAACATAGCAGAAAATACAAGCGCATAAAGTAGATGAGACACAGAGATTTGTTAACGGGGTTCGGTTTTTCCTACGTACCCGGGACCATGTCCAGAATTCATTCACTGGAAAAGGCCGTAACCTACAATTGTCATAGGTATCTCAACTATACCACTCTTTCCTAGATACAATGAAAGAAGACTACTACTCCTTGTCTTTTCTGACGAGCATAGATCTTCCACAAAGCCACCAACAGAACACGTCTTGTCTGGTGGGACGACACCACACACACATTTGTGCCTCTCTCTCAATTGAACCTCGGTGCGTGAGTATTCATGTCACCACCTTGTTCTTTATATAGGCCTAAATCTCTGAATATTCTCCAAATATTCGCACGAACCAAGACGTCAAGTTTCCTTTTTTTTCTTCAAACTTGATTCACTCCAAATCTTCTTAATATTATTCTCCAAATCTTCTTGATTCAACTCTCCATTATCACCAAAACACGTTTTTGGAAATTATGCATATTTCCTTTTTTCTTCTGCAAATTTTTTACACTCACATCATGTATTAAGATAAGCACCACCGTATCAATTGATTTATCAAACCTTATGAGTTAGAGCGTACTTTTTTTTTGTCAAGAGAGCAAGAGAGTAAATTTACTTGGTAGTTACAGCTGTAAATTGTAACTCGTCACTTGTAACCACCAAAGCCGCTACAAATTTCCATAGTTACCATTATGTAGTTATCTCAATATATGTATTTTACGCAACCAAGAAGACCATAGAATATAAACTTAATTAAGATTTGTATCTCCCAATTTTGCAAGCTCTAATTAACCCTTAAATATTATTATCACGAAACACGGTTATAAATAAATGAGGCAGCTTGGAAAATACCGTGAATGGGTACCTGCACATACGAAATCGTCACCTAAAAACATTGAGACTAGTAGTTGGATGTAACACTCCGTCTGAATTCGGAGACTCGCTAGTAGTTAGCTGTAATATACATATTTAACACTCAATCCAATCGTGACAAAAAAAAAAAAACCACTTCGGGACCATTCTTTGTGTATCCAGATATCGCATCTTTGGTCGGTATAAATTTTAAGGGGTAATCAGATGCCGTTGTTAGATGCCACATTCAGATGCCACATTCAAAGTATATCTAAAATAATCAGATTTTTGGAAAGTATTTGATCGGGAAGTGTGGATACTATTACGAGTGATGAAACGAGAGAGATGTGCTAAAACGTTTGTTAGGTTTCGTTAATTTCTCATTAACTCAAAAACAGAATGTTTACAGAGTTATTTATACACAAATGTAAGTTAAATAACCGAAGACTAAACCAATTAAACCAGAGTAAACCACTAACCGAAGACTAAACCAATTAAACCAGAGTAAACCACTCCAATGTCTTCTTCTTCTCCAATAGTCCCCCTCAAGATGAGCATCTAAAGATATCATGGATACTCATCTTGGACTTCAAATACTCATACTGATTAGGGAACAACGGTTTAGTCATAATATCTGCCACTTGATCACCTTTTTTCACATGAAGCAACTTCAAAACGCCTTGATCAAGCTTCTCCCGCACCGTGTGACAATCAATCTCAATGTGCTTAGTCCTCTCATGGAATATGGGATTGTAGGCTATATGAATAACTGCAGTACTATCCGAAAAGATCACAGGTAAAGTGTTGGAAAACACCTGCAAGTCTGAAAGTAAAGTGTTCAGCCAGATTAGTTCAAAAGAAGCAAGGGCCAATGCACGATACTCCGATTCAGCTGAAGATCTAGCTACTGTAACCTACTTTTTAGACTTCCACGAAATAAGATATGCAATATCCACAGGTGAAGAGGTTCCTCGGTCTAAGCCTGAGGGATGATGATTCGCCGACAAACCAGAAGCTTGAAATGAAGGATGTGAGATTTGAATCGCAAAAGGAGCTTCGATGGTTCCAGAAGGTGATACACACGAGATACACAGAGATGAAGAAGAAACAATGGCTGAGAAGAAAATAGGACACATCATGATAGAGGACGAGAGGCACGAGAAGGCAAGGATCAGCAGCGGCCCAGGACGACGGCAACGGTGACAACCGTCGCCCAGGGACAGAGGCAACAGGAGAGTTCTCAGATCTAGCGACTCCTCGATAACAGCGCCAGAGAGCGTTTTAGGGTTTTCCTTTAGTATTTAGCCTTCATCTAATATAAACATATATTAATTACATTTAATGTATTATTGGACAAGCATTTAAGCAAGGGTTCCGTTATCTCCTTGTAACGCAACGTCAATCAAGACTATTATCATTCATATATGCCAGACGTGTGTAGTTGAACATATAACTGCTCTTTTAGCATTGTGTTATAACGCTTAGATATGAAGAGTTTGTGTCTATCATCACTTACACCATTTGCACGATCTTTAATAAAAATTTTGGCCCGTTACTCAATTTTTTTTACTTATTTTTTTCTTAAGTTAAATGTTGAGAGATTAATTTTATGATATGGTTATATCATAACTTACTTTAGTCTATATTTTAGTTTACATATATTTAATCTATCCATTTACCTATATATTATACAATTATGATTAACTAACTCATCATAATATTTTATATAAAATGATAATATATTATAAAATAATTTTAGAAATGATTAAAAGTAACTATTTATGAAAATGATAAGAATGTTTATAATATATATTTCAACTGTAATATAATAAAAATTATTTAATTAAATAATATTATATAAGTTATTAATAAAATAATCATATATTTTTAATTTTTTTCACTGCTCTCCGTAACCGCTATCGATAACCGCTTTCCGCTACCGTTGTTATCAGCTACCATTCTCCTCACCACTTTTCCAATAATGCATTTAGTATATGTCAAAATAACTATATATCAAAATAATATATAATAAGTATCTAAAATTTTCTATAACTGTGTGGTATGTAACACTATTATCCATAACAACTCGTGTATACCAATTTACATTATGTGTTGATTATATTAGTAATAAATTTTTGATTTATTAATATTATGTATTATATTAATAACAAATAAATATGATTCCGAATAATCAGAAGGTAAACATAATTTTAATCAATTAGTTATCATTAATATTATTTAACTGAATATAATTTATATATTTCTAAATCATTTTACTGAAGAAAAAAATAAAGAAATATTTGACTGCGGTACAAAAAAGATCTTTTACAATCATTTTCAGATGAACACATAGAAGGATTTGCTAGAAAAAATGATGTTGATATAAAGTTAAAAAATAAAAAATAGATCAGATATGATTTCAAGGGTAGCAATCATAATACAAAACGTGTTTGTAAACTCCACATCCCCCCAAGTGAATGAATTATTTCACAAAAGTGGTAAAGACTTTTTCATGAATTGTATCGTAAAAATAAATGATATGCATTGAAAAATAATCAGATCTTAATGATTAATTTCAGCTTATGTTGATGAAGGTGATCCTATTCATAATGTATTTATTGTTATGCTTTATTTTGGTACCGTGAACGACTTAACAAGAGGAAGAATATCAAAACCTTCAAGATTCAGAGTGTGGTTTTCAAGTAAAAAGTGAGCTGCTTTTACTAAAATAATCACTAGAATTATTGTGGTTATTGGTTACAAGTAACGATGAACTCTCAGTACATCTATATAATATTTGGGAAATACTAATTCAAAAGTAACCTTGTGTTGATGTGGTAATTACGTGACTTGCCATTAGTTTTAAACATCCTAAAAAGGATAATTATGTTAACTTCAAAGATAATATCAGAGCCTATAACATGATCTTCTCATATACCTCTTTTGGTGAGAAAGTTAATCAAGAGCTTATAACATGATCTTCTCATATACCCTCTTAGTGAGAAAATTAATCATTATCTTATAGGATGTGGTCTCAAATGTTTACGTTACAAGGTGAAAACTACCATTAATTAGGAATGAAAACTACCATTCCTAATCATTTTTAAAAAAATTGTTTGTATTTACATTAGTCAATGTTTAACTATATTATATTCAACTAGGTTAATTCTTCTTGATTTTTTTTGACATATATGTATGTACACGTGAAGCGATGTGGAGAATATTGAAATATCTAATACATCATCGAACTACTCGAGCAGTTAAACTTACTTTCCATGAAGAAGGAAAATTACCTAATTTTTTGGGTTGGTTTGATCTTAATATGAATATTTCTAAGAGGAGAGTTCATGAAAATCATAAGAAACAATCAAAGATTCTACAAGACTCGAGTAATCTTTTATATGAAGAGATTCCTAACCTTTTCACTTGGAATGAAAAAGAGAAAAAGGTTGCACTAAGAGAAAGAGGTTTCGGGAGAATTAGTTTTTTTTTCACGTGCCATTTAAGATTGTAATTATTTGAGAATCATTTTAAATATCAAGAGAGGAGCTATCAATGTTAAGGATTTAAAAAAACTAATGGGATAGTGTATGTATCTTTCAGAGATGTTGTTTTGCATTATGCTTACTTGATGATGACAAAGAGTACATCAATGGTATTAAAAAAATATATCTTATGGTGTTTCTACCTAATATGTCCAGCGATTATTTGTGACTATGTGGATTTTAGATAGTTTGAGCACGCCAAAAAAAATTTTGAGAAAAAAGTTGGATGTATCTTTCAGAGGATATTAAGCGCAGAAAAAGACTCGAGTGGAATCGTTCGGGTTACAATTTTATATTCATTTTTTTCTTGAGTTCTTAAATTTTAAAATTGCCACTTATAATCTTTAATTACTTATTTTTATTTCATGATTTATATTTTCATATGGTAATATTTAATTTTAAATGTTGCAGATCTTATTTTGAGTGACGAGAAAAAGAACTAAAAATTTCTTCATAGCACTGAGAAGCTTCTAAGAAAAAATGGAACTCTCTCTAGATTTGAAACAATGCCTCAGATATCTATGGACGGTTTTTGGAAAGTGCAATCAATTGATATTGGATGAATGCCAATACAATCGTAATGATTTTAAAAAGAAGTGCGATGAATGGTTAAGCATGTTGACACTAGACCAAAAGAAGATTTACGAAGAAATAATGGATGGTGTGTTGCATGATACTGGTGGTGTGTTTTTTTTGTTTATGATTTTGGAGGAAATGGGGAGACATTTTTGTGGAAAGTATTATCAGCTGGTATGAGGTCAAAAAGTGACATTATCTTAAATGTCGCTTCTAGCGGTATTGATTCTTTTGCTTCTAAATGGTAGAATAACTACTCATTCTAGATTTGGGATCCTTATAAATCCTAATGAATTATATACATGTTTTATGACATGTGGTTCAGGTATGGGTGAACTGGTAACAAAAACTAAACTTATTATTTGGGATGACATTCCAATGATGAGTAAGCACTGTTTTGAGATTTTGGAGGAGATTCTTACCCATATAATAAATCGTCCTGAGAAAAAACCTTTTGGTGGTAAATTTATAGTTTTTAGAGATGATTTCAGGCAAAAATTTATGTAATAAATAGTGTTAGTAGGGAAAAGATTGTTTTTGTTGCGTTCAACTCTTTTTATCTTTGCGAACATTGCAAAGTTTTGACCTTGAAAAAGAATGTGAGATTTTTTCAAATATTAATGAGTTCTAAAAGCAGGAGATTGAGGAATTCTCAAAATGGATATTAAATGTTGGGATGGTAAAATCTCACTGCCTAACGACGGAGTAGCTCTTATTGAGATCTCGAATGAGTTTATTATAACTGAAAGGAATGATCCAATCGAATCAATTGTTAACAATGTTTATAGAAATTCTTTTGCTTAGGAAAAAAATCCTAAAAAATTTCCAAGGAATAGCAATTATTTGTCCGAGAAATGATGATGCCAACACCGTAAATGACCATATGTTGGATAGGTTTACAGTTTACTGGTTAGTATATTAATAGATATTCTGCATTTTTATTTATTGAGGTTGAAATAGATTTCTTCATTTTTGTTTTTACAGGTGAACAAAGAATATATTTAAACTTTGATAGCATAGATTTTTTAGACACACGTTCGATTGACAATCCGGTCTACTCATCTCATTTTTTGAATATTATCAAACTATCATGCTTGCTTAACCTTTATTTTCGGCTCAAAATTGGTTGTCCAGTAATATTGCTTTCAAAAATTGATCATAATTCATGTTTACGCAATCGTGCAAGGCTATAAATTATAAAAATACTAGATCATGTTGTCCAAGCAAGAGTAATTAGAGGTAATAGATTTCGAAAAATTATTCTAATTCCTAAGAAGAGCATCTCCAAGGGGAACTTCAAATTTGAAGTTTCTCTAACTTCAAATTTGAAGTTTTTATGAGATTTTTCCAACCATCCAACTTCAAAACAAACTTTTATATTAAATTAAAAAGGTATATTATTATGTGTAATAAATTAAAAATCTAATGACTAAAAAATAAAGACTTCAAATTTTAAAACCAACTTCAAATATGAAGTTGAATTTAGAGAATTTCAAAATTTGAAGTTTTGAAGTTATTGTTAAAGAAGAAAAAATTTCAAATTTGAAAATTTGAAGTTGCCATTAGAGATGCTCTAAAATGTTGATCGTGGTGTAATACGAGACAAAATCTAATTTATATATATTTTGTTAACATTTCAGTCAAAACCAAAGTACCAATTGTAAAATTATTTACCAATACTAATATTTTTTTTCTTTTCATATTTTATAATTTTACAAATCTATTTTCTCCATTAATATTTTATGCATTTTCTTTTATTTTTAATTATTGAGTTCATGAAGTTGGTCCCTATCATCAATAATTCAGTTTGATTTTTGGGAGTATCTAGTGATTTGACTTTTTGTTATCTAGTGATTTGCTTTTTGACATATCGAAGTTATTAGTTGGTCCCTAACACTGTAACACATCACATGTCCTGTCTATCGTTCACATGTTGTATATAGTGTTATCTTT
Source organism: Physaria fendleri (assembly GCA_036630335.1). Lineage (NCBI taxonomy): Eukaryota > Viridiplantae > Streptophyta > Magnoliopsida > Brassicales > Brassicaceae > Physaria > Physaria fendleri. The sequence continues at coordinate 20,279,501 of CM071721.1, read as the reverse complement.
TCACTGTCTAATATAAATCGCATGCATATATATATTATATATACATATACCACCATGAGATTGTTTTGTATTGTTTTGTATCAAACTCTAAACTCATTGAGACCATCACATGGATCAAAGTCCCAAATGCTCCTAAATGTTTTGGCACTGTTCATTTGCCCCTTATAAAAAAAATACCTAAACCCCTTGTTTTAAGAAAAAAAACAGATCTTTGTAATTAAAAAGACTATTTTTTTGTTTGAGGGACATAGAGACTTTGAGATTAAAAATAAGGGTAAAATAAAACATGACCCCACATGGCATTGGTGGTATTAAAGAGAAAATGTTAAAACAAATTAATAATAAAAAAACAAAAAATAAGAAATAGACTCTTGAAGAGAATGCTGATGGAGAACTTTAAGAGACGGTTTTGTAGACAAAATGTATAGATGTCAATCATTTAATGGTCTAATTTTTTAATAATAATTTTGATTTAAATAAATATCTGATTTTTAATAAATTAGATATATTTTTTTTTATTAGAAACCCATTTAATGGATTTGTGGGATGGAGATGTTATGAGGCCAACTCCAACAGGAGTATCAAAGCAAAGGTCTCTAGTAGGAAATATGCAGTATATAAAAGATAATCCGGTATTTAAAGTCTCGTATAATAATTCCGTCCACAATATCATGCCTATATATTAACCCCGTTTGTATATAAGTCCGTTGACCCGCTTTGACTAACGGGATTAGGTTTAATGGGTGTTAACGCCGCTTTGACTAACGGGATTAGGTTTAATGGGTGTTAACGACGTTAATTAATCCGTCTTAGCCGAAAACGATGTCGTTTTGGATTTTCGAATTTCTAAAAAAATCAAAATGACATCGTTTTGATTTTAAATTTAAAAAAAAAAAATCAAAATTTTTCAAAATTAAATTGAACAAAAACTTAGATTCGTGACTTCCTCAGTTGAGAAAATGATGATGAATCTTAAGGTTCAAGAGAACAACAACAATGGTGAAGAAGAAGAGGAAGAGAAGAAGATGATTAACAATTATCGATTTTTATTCTTATTTGTTTTCTGGGCAAGTTTGTTGGCGGTCAAATCCAAAGTCGTCTCCCTTCTATTTCGCATTGGCAATTTCATTTTCAGATTCAGATTCCAAATCCGATTTAGATCTAATAAACGAACTTTTTCACTCAGATCAACTTCTGAATCAGGCGTAATTCATCTTGATAACCATGGAATCTCAAAGTTCCTTACATCTGCTTCCACTCCTCGTCCTTATTCCTTACTCGTCTTCTTCGATGCTACTCAACTCCACAGCAAATCCGAGCTCCGTTTACAAGAGCTCTGTCGCGAGTTCGGCATTGTCTCCGCTTCATTCCTTGCTAACAACAATGGATATGAAGGAAATATAAGCTTTTCTTCTGCGAGATCGAGTTCTCACAGTCTCAATCTTCGTTTCAGCTCTTTGGTGTTAATGCTTTACCTCACATTCGTCTTGTAAGTCCTTCTATATCTTTGGTGTTAATGCTTTACCTCACATTCGTCTTGTAAGTCCTTCTATATCTAATATACGTGATGAATCTGGTCAAATGGATCAATCCGATTACTCTAGATTAGCAGAATCATTGGCTGAGTTCGTCGGATTCACCCAGTAAAGACTCTACTTTATCTTCAAGCAGTAATTTTTCATCTTCTATGGATTTTAAAGATGATTCTATTTCAGAATCTTCTCCTGGTTATTATCAGCCAAAGCTTCTTTATATGAATTCAGCAATGATGTGATAAGTGTTGCTTCTTCTTCCTCGGATTCACCCTCCTCAACCCCAGCATGTTCATCCTCGACACCAACAGCACCATCTGTCTCCTGCTCCATGATTTGGGAAATCAATGAAACAAAACAGTGTCGTTTTGTTTAATTTAATTTTGAAAAAAATTGATTTTTTTTTTAAATTAAAATCAAAACGACGTCGTTTTGGGCTAAGACGGATTAATTAACGTCGTTAATACCCACTAAACCTAATCCCGTTAGTCAAAGCGGGTCAACGGACTTATATACAAACGGGGTTAATATACAGGCATGACGTTATAGACGGAATTATTTTACGAGACTTTAAATACCGAGTTATCCTTTAAATGTTGTACATTTCCTAGTAGAGACTTTTACGGGCCGGTTTCCACCTTTTTTCCGTTTTTGACATATCGAAGTTATTAGTTGGTCCCTAACACTGTAACACATCACATGTCATGTCTCTCTTTTCACTGTCTCTCGTTCACATGTTGTATATAGTGTTATCTTTTCACTATCTAATATAAATTGTATGCATATATATATTATATATACATATACCACCATGAGATTGTTTTGTATTGTTTTGTATCAAACTCTAAACTCATTGAGACCATCACATGGATCAAAGCCCCAAATCCCCCTAAATGTTTTGGCACTGTTTACTTGTCCCTTAGACTATCTACATTCGTTTCAACACCCATTTTAATTCAACACCCTTAATATTATTACACACAATCTTCTCTCTCTTACACCTCATAGTTCAACACCTTTTTTCATTTTACCATCTACAATGGTTTTGTTTAAAAAATTCAACACGTACCCCATATTGTTTTTAATATCAAATATCCACATCTTTTTTACACCCCACATTTTTTTATATCAAAAATCTACCATAACTATAAACTAAAACCTGTCATGACTGTATAAATTAAAATCTATGTATACTGTTTTTTTCTTAAAGTAAAAAAAAACTCAAATCGGTTGACAAAAAAAAAAACTCAAATCTACAATTATTATAATCTAAAATCTACCAAATTTTTTATTGTTCAAACTAAATGAAACAAGTGTCTATTTAGAGAGTTTAAAAAATGATAAATTTTGACGTAAAAATAAAATACAGATTATTTAGTAATTATTAGATAATTGGGTTTTTAAAATAGGGGTGAAAAAATTATCTTTGTCAATTTTTAACATCCAATGAGAATTTAACTATTTTTCTTTTATTTTTAAATAAAACCTAAACCAATAAGGAACTGACATTTGTCAAACCAGACAAAATTTAGTGTGTTGAAAAAATTAAGTAACTTTGAATCCACGTCGATTTAATCTACTCCATTGCAGCACAATCAGCAGTTGAATAAATTATTCAACAGCCCCAATGCACGTAGTCTTATAAAAACAAATACCCAAACCCCCTGTTTTAAGAATAAAACAGATATTTGTAATCAAAAGGACTGTTTTTTGTTTGAGGGGCATAGAGACTTTGAGATTAAAAATAAGGGTAAAATAAAACATGACCCCACATGGCATTGGTGGTATTAAAGAGAAATGTTAAAAAAAAATTAATAATAAAAAAACAAAAAATAAGAAATAGACTCTTGAAGAGAATGCTGATGGAGAACTTTAAGAGACGGTTTTGTAGACAAAATGTATAGATGTCAATCATTTAATGGTCTAATTTTTTAATAATAATTTTGATTTAAATAAATATCTGATTTTTAATAAATTAGATATTTTTTTTTATTAGAAACCCACTTAATGGATTTGTGGAATGGAGGTGTTATGAGGCCAACTCCAACAGGAGTATCAAAACAAATTCTTAACAAAATTTTAATAATAAAAAAATTAAAAATAGGAAAGATAAAGATGAACCGGTTTTTATTTAGCATATTTAAAAACCTGAGTTCTTCAGGTGTCATTTCCTTATTAGTTCAAATTTTTTAATAAATTTTTGATTTAATTAATTAGTTAAATTTTATTATAATAATATATTTTTGTTTGTTTTAGAAACTTAAGTGAGTATTAATGATTGGAGGTGCTCTGAGATACGTATACAATTAATACAGCAATACTACAGAATCATATTTATGTGGAGGTTACAGATAGGCTCTGCCCTTAAGCAATTCAAACAATACATTTGTATAGAGTCTCACCTTTTGTGAGGCCACTACAATTTATTTATTTTTATTTTCTTTTGTAAATCTGACTCTCTCATTTATATAATAGTTAATTGTTTTTATAATACAAAGGTCCGCAATAAAAATGAAACGTCAAGCCCACTACAGTTCATTTTAAAAAAAAAAATCTGTAAAAGTTTTTTTTTTTTTTTCCTTTAAGCCTTTTTCATGATTTGGTTCCTATCTTAGATAAGTTGACAAAATACCTCCTGACCAAAAAGAAAAAAAAAAAACATTTGACAAAATACCTCTGCGGTAATAATATCATATATTTTCATTAGATTTCTTGACCCTGTAGTAAATAAATGATTTTATATGTTAAATAAAGTGTTGTGACAGATTTTCAAGAAAGAGAGATGTGATAAAGAGTTGACAAATAAATGATTTTATATGTTAAATAAAGTGTTGTGACAGATTTTCAAGAAAGAGAGATGTGATAAAGAGTTGACAAGTTGTATTTTTCACAAAATGTTGAACACCCATTTATATATAGAGAAGTTATAACTTTGATGACACATGTGTCTCATAAATCCCCTATATATTATTTGAGAATCAAAAACGCTTAGGTGTCGTCGTGAGAATCACTCTCACATATCATATTTACGAACATGCCATTATGATTTATTTATTAGAATAATTATAAACTATATCATTACAAAAAAAAATTTAATTAATTTTAAACTAATTAAAACGATCAATAATTTTAATTTTAGAAAAATAATTTTTTAATAAAATTTAATTTAATTACTTAATTTTAAACTAATTAAAACGATCAATAATTTTAATTTTAGAAAAATAATTTTTTAATAAAATTTAATTTAATTACGAAAATTAAAAAAAAAATTATAAAAAAACACTTTTTATTTTTAATTAATTTTCTACCTATTTATAGAAATTTTTAGAATAATTATAAGTATATCATTACAAATATTATTTTATTAAATTTAAACTGATTAAAAACAATTAATATTTTTAAGTTTAAGAAAAATAAATTTTTTAATAAAATTTTATTTAAATACGAAAATTAAAAAAAAATAAATTATAAAAAACAATTTTTTATTTTTGATTAATTTTTTACCTATTTATAGAATTA
>CM071721.1:20263454-20273950 GCA_036630335.1 Physaria fendleri | reverse complement strand
CCCCAAAAAAAAAAAAATAAAAAAATATCTACATTCGATATATATATACTTCAAATCATTTCGTATCAAATGTTATTCACGTCAGCAAATTAAGAGCCAATAACAGGTGGCCACGTATCACATATATTATCGAAGATAATTTTCTTTTCTTTTCACCGAAAGATGATACTAAACGTGTTTGGAAACATACATAGCTAAAGAAAAAGGATTGATCCTTGGAAGCTAAAGATTTAAACAAAAACCCTAGTAGACTAAAAATTCCAATGCATTAACGTGGAAGAAAATGGTTATAACTCTATTTATCATTGTTGGAAAATTGATCTTCATCTTGTTGTCTTTGTGGTTGATTTCAGATTGTTGAGAATAAGTTCTTTGTGTGTTTTGTAGGAAATTAAGAGAAATCAAAACGCAATTTGGTGATCCAGTTCGCGTCTAATGATGCTACGTCCGAGGAGAGATATCTATTTCTTAGTCCACTAGAATCATAAGCCAGAACCACGATACAACATTGTTGATCAATCTAACGAGAAGATAACACAAGCAGAGATTCTCACCAACCCTTGAGTAATCAACAGAAGAAGGATATCTTCTCAGCCTCTTGTAGTCTCCAATCTCTAATCTTGTCTAATGTAACCCATCTTTATCCAGTAAAACATTTACTCAATAATTATCAAAGGTAAACCAATAATTCCTTTTTGTAACGATTAGCAAGAAATAAACAAATACTCGATCAAGTGGACTCATAGTCTTGAGACTCTTGACCACCTCGAATTTTGTTTCCCATTTGGGCTCAAGATGGGCTCACACAATATCTTCATGATTTGATCATTTAACGTTTTAGTAGTGAGTGATGGGCTCACACAATATCTTCATGATTTGATCATTTAACGTTTTAGTAGTGAGTCTGTGAGCCCATTCTTCACTTCACCTCGCGCGTGAAATGTATCGAAAAATCTTTACCACAAAATAGGACATGTGTTATTATATAAACAGTCCACGTCAGTCACTCTCTTCCTCGTCACAACTTTAGACTTTCCTATGGAGTCTCGATTCTAATAAAAAAAGTAGAAGAAATAAAAACGCCGGGTTTTATCAAATTTTCCTCATCCTTTTCTTGGGAAAATTAGACTTCTCCCAAAAAACGTTTATTATATCGACCATGATTCTCAGGAAAGTATGGGGATCGGTGTGGAGTGGATCGAATAGTTGTAAGGATTCGGTGATTCAGAGACCGATTCCGGTTCCTCCGTTGTCTTCTTCGTCGATGGGTGCGTTCGATCAGCTACCGACGGATATTTTAGTTCAGATACTGATGCTCATGGAGCCAAGAGATACTGTGAAATTGAGCTTAACGTGCAAAGCCTGGAAATGTTTAGCTTTTAGCTCAGATACTGATGCTCATGGAGCCAAGAGATACTGTGAAATTGAGCTTAACGTGCAAAGCCTGGAAATGTTTAGCTGATGATAATCGTTTATGGATATTTTATCTCCAGTGTTCGCAAGAGTCATGGGACTCCATTTTCTTCGCGGAAACAAGTTTGCGTTCTGGTTATCCTCTCCGGTGAGTTTTCTTTGCTTTGATCTCTCCATTTTCTTCGCGGAAACAAGTTTGCGTTCTGGTTATCCTCTCCGGTGAGTTTTCTTTGCTTTGATCGGTAAAAGGAAAATTTGTAGCCAATATTTGGAATGTCATAGTCTCTCTCTGAGCTGAAATATGATCATTTGGTGATGGGATTGAGTTTTGTTTCTTTTTTTGGATTTTGGTAGTTTCTGATTGCTGAAAGAGGAATCAATGTTAAAAAAAAAACACTGTAGATGATTCAAAAACAATTTTGCAGAATGCTTTCTAGTCAATCAGGGGAGTTGTCGTTTATGCGGATTTATGGTCAGAGGGCACACGTTCCAGGTTCTTTGATTGTTGATGGTATGATTTGTTTTTGTTCTGGACAATGAAAATACTTTGTATACTAGTTTCAAAATTCTTCATTTTTGGGTTTCCTTTAAAACTGTCTCTATGTGTCTACATGAAAGGGGGTTCTGGATATTGCAAGTTTGGTTGGAGCAAGTATGATTCTCCTTCTGGACGTTCTGCTACTTTTCTGGTGAGACAACCTTTGTACTAATACGGTTCACGACTGATTATTTCAAAAGAAATAAGGTTATAACCCCTTTCTTGCATACAAGATAGTTCTTACTTGTTTGGTCACCAGGAATTTGGCAACATCGAGTCACCGATATATGCTAGACTTCAACAGTTCTTTGCAACCATTTTCAATGCTAGACTTCAACAGTTCTTTGCAACCATTTTCACCAGGTTTTTGTTTTCATGTTGTTGTAGTGATCTTTGCAACCATTTTCACCAGGTTTTTGTTTTCATGTTGTTGTAGTGAAAGTCGAATCAATAGCAATGATATTGATATCTTTCCAAACTACATAAGGTTACCGTATTTGAGTCTCTTATGTGATTTCTTTACAGGATGCAAGTGAAGCCCTCTATGCAGCCAATTGTGGTGTCACTACCCCTCTGTCATTTTGATGGTTAGCTACACTAATACTTGTTTATTTTCAGGATTACATCTAGTGGTTCTAGTTTTAAGTACTTAATATATATTGTTTTCAGATACTGAATCGGCCCTGGCATCAAGGCGGCAACTTAAGACTGCTATTCTTAATGTCTTGTTTGACATGAATGTTCCCGCAGTGTGTGCAGTTAATCAGGCGAGCCTTTGTTTACTCTTTTTTACTTTTCTGTTGATTTATTGCTTCAAATTTGTATTGAAATTTCGGAGCTGTCATTTTCCTCCGCTAAACCAAGTAATATATCGACGAAAAATTATCTTTGGCGGGTTTTGAAACTCACCATTAACTGCAGATAGTATAACTAAGGTTTATGCATTCATATTCAAATGATTGGTTTGTTGTTATTATAGTTATAGGCAAATTATGAATAATTTTCAGGCTGTATTAGCTCTATATACAGCACGACGGACTTCTGGAATTGTTATCAACATAGGTTTCCAAGTGACCACCATTCTTCCTAGTAAGTTGTTTCCTCGCTATGATTCAACTCCTTGTGCATCTTTTCATAAGTTGTTTAAGTTGTTTCCTCGCTATGATTCAACTCCTTGTGCATCTTTTCACATGTTGTTGAACGATATGGTAGCCTTTCGAGCTTTAGTCACTCATGATGTGATTCCTTTTGAGGAACTGAAGATGATAAAAGATTAAAATGTGAACATCTCATCTTACTGAAAAATGTCCTCATGTATCTCTCGCATTCTCTCTGCATCATTCAATGCTATGTTAACTAATTACTTTTACTGGTTGTTCTGTAGTTTTGCATGGCAAGGTAATGCGCCAGGTAGGTGTAGAAGTCATTGGTTTTGGAGCATTGAAACTTACGGGATTTCTTAAGGAGAAGATGCAAGAGAACAACATTTCCTTTCAGTCATTCTACACTGTTCGTACCCTAAAAGAGGTATTACTGCTGACCAATATGTCCCTTATAAATAATTTTGTAGGTTACCATCCTAAATGCCTCCTCTGTGAAAAATGAACATCTGATATACAACATACAACAATTTCTGTATAATTACTGAGATTTCCTTTAAGGGGTTGGATATATGCAATTCATGCACAAGCATTCGTACATAGCATGTTATACTGGAAGTCTACTACAGTTCTTTGTATTTAATGATTTATAAGCATGTTATACTGGAAGTCTACTACAGTTCTTTGTATTTAATGATTTATATGATGCTTTATTTTTGTTATGAAATGTAGAAACTGTGTTATGTGGCTCTTGATTATAAAGCTGAACTTTCAAGAGACACACAAGCTTCAGTGGAGGTTCCAGGGGAAGGATGGTTTACTTTGTCGAAAGAGCGTTTCCAAACTGGGGAGATATTATTCCAACCACGTCTAGCTGGAATGTAAGACCTTGTCGAAAGAGCGTTTCCAAACTGGGGAGATATTATTCCAACCACGTCTAGCTGGAATGTAAGACCTATTACCATAGAAATGTTATCATTTTAGCATACAGTATTGCACATCAACTTGTTATAAGTTATAAGTTCCACTATTTTCATCATGACTTATACATCCTTAAGTTACAGGATTGTAATACTTTTGCCAGGACTCGCAGGTTCAATTAGTATTAGCTCTTTGTTTTGTTTCATTTTTATTTTGCAATGCTTGTTTGGAACTTGATATAAAAGATATTTCCTGACATGCTTATGCGGTTTGTTTTGTGGGCGGTATCTAGAAAGGCTAGAGAGAGAACTGCATGATTACCTTCCTTCATCTATAAGCAATGGAGTCAGAGTGATCTCGCCTCCATGTGGAGTGGACACAGCTTGGCATGGGGCAAAGCTCATCAGTAACGTAAGTGATATTATTTTTTATCCATACTATGAACCTGCTAGTAAATGACTATAGATTATCTCTCAAGTAGTACTACTTGAAATCTGCCTTTCGTTATATTATAAACACATTGAATACTTTGGTGAAATTAGAATATTGTGAGAATACATATGTATAACCTTTTATTTAAATCCTTCAATTCTATATCAGACATTTATTCAGACATGAGCCATTAATACTAATTACTACGTGCAGTTAAGCACCTTTCCTGGTCCTTGGTGTATCACAAAGAAGCAGTTCCGTCGCAAATCAAGACTCATGTGGTGAATTTCTCTGTTTGTTTCTTTTCCTACCATATGAAAAAAGACCAAGGGAGAAGCAGAGACCATCTTTATACGATTCGGTATTATGTATATTGTCAATACTTGATTGATCATACACAAAAGGCCATAGATAGCAAACAATTAGTGAAAGTCACGATAAATAAGTAGCTTTTTACCTTTATAAAAATAAAGAGCTTGTCGAGACATGTTGCTGTGCTAATCATTATTTACTTCATTGGTCGATTTATGTATAAGAAGAGACTATCCCTCAGGTTATTACAAATATATGCTTTCTCGGCCTTAGAACAGCTTAATGAACACCAAGAAAACCACGGATACTTTCAGCCAAAGACAAGAAGAAGAAGATTCTCGGCCTTAGAACAGCTTAATGAACACCAAGAAAACCACGGATACTTTCAGCCAAAGACAAGAAGAAGAAGAAGCTGTGATGGCTGCGTTTATGTCTGCTTCTGCTGCTGAACCGGTGATGGCTGCGTTTAGGTCTGCTGCTGAAGCAGGAGGCGAAGCGGGGCATGCAAGACCTTTTTTACCTTCTTTACACAGGTTAGCGAAAAGTCCACGTGGGTATTTACCATACTGATTGATGTAAGTGAACATAACGACTGCGCATTTTGTGCTAAGGTCGTTGATATAGTCAACGTAAGGACACGCAAACTCCTTGAAAGCCGCGCAACATTCCTTTGGTGGGAAGTTGGGGCCTTTGCAAGTAAGGACACGCAAACTCCTTGAAAGCCGCGCAACATTCCTTTGGTGGGAAGTTGGGGCCTTTGCAATTGTCGGTTAGGATCGTGTAGTTCTTAAACTGAAAGTCCACAGGACATTCTGGTCCGTAAAAGAGAAGCTCATGTCATTTTGGAAGAAAACGAATCATATAACTTATCAAAAACAGTAAGTTGAGGGAAGAGAGAGTTAAAGATCTTACCTTTCTTGGTTTGAAGCAGGCTCCTTCCGGTTACCAAACTCTGAGATTCGAACACACCATCTGCAATAAGAAATAAACAATTGATGATGACCCATCTAACCAAATTTAATCTAGGAGATTGTTTTTTGAGGGGGAAGAAGAACAAGAAATGTGTAACTTCCTGAGATGAAACTTGAAGATGAGCAAGAAGAGAGTAGAAGAAACAAGAAAAGAGTTCTATAGAGGAAGTTTAGCTCCATGATTCTTAGATTACAGAGGTCACCGAATAGAACTGATTCATGAAGACGACTTTGAAGACTGGTCAATGACTATATCTATTAACATTGCGTTACAGCCACGAATCGAATAGAACTGATTCATGAAGACGACTTTGAAGACTGGTCAATGACTATATCTATTAACATTGCGTTACAGCCAAGAATTACTTGGAAACTTGCGAGCCGTTGAATCTTCAATGCTCCTAACGGTGATTCTCGTCAGAATTAAATTGGACCGAAGCCCATTAAACTGATTTGCAAGATAAAAACAANATATCACATCACTGTTTACACTTTACATCTCTCATCATTTTCCCAAAAAAAAAAAGATGCAAAACATATATATATATATATCTCATGAATATTGTCATCGAAGGAAACTACAGGACACAATGTCTCCGTTTCGTTGTGACCAAAAAAGCTTCAGAAACAGCAACCTTGTCTTCGCTGTCAACACATAGATAAACACAGAATCTCAAATACAAGTATATACAAATGTTACTGAATTCAAGCATACTATATATTTGTAGATAATCAAAATCGAAAATTAACTTAAAAGATGAGTGTGGGCTTACTTCTTGGTAACGAGTTTCAAACTGTTCTGTGATCTGAAGCTGTTTCGTTAATGTCAAATGTAATACCTAAAAACAAACCCACAGGAGATGTTATACATTAATATGCATAACGCATTTATAAGCTTCTTAAAAGGCTCAAGATTACATTAATATGCATAACGCATTTATAAGCTTCTTAAAAGGCTCAAGATCGAGAGTTTTGACATACCGATTTGGTTTTGTCGAGATCAAGTTCTAGAGACTTGATCCTCTCGAGAGATTCCGTCAATAGCTTCTCATTAGCTTCTGTGATTTTTACAGGTTTTCTACTAATCTCCGAGAATACTTTCTCCATATTCTTAAGCCGATCTAAACACTCAACAACATTATTGTTTACTGAATGATGATGAATCTGGGACAGAGACACTGTTCTGTCTTTGAAAGATTCCACACAATAAGAGAGCAAATAGCTTCAGTGGAAATGCTAGTAGTATTTTAAACAAGTGGAAGATGTTTTCTCTGTTGATTTTCTCCCTAAGAGCACCTAACCGCTAGTAGTATTTTAAACAAGTGGAAGATGTTTTCTCTGTTGATTTTCTCCCTAAGAGCACCTAACCCTAAAATCCGACCACCTGAAACGCGAAAATGATCATTTGAATACACAGTAGAGGTTAGAATCCAAGTGGGTGAAGAAAAGAACAAACCTTCTCTTCTTCTAGATGTATTTGGGGAACAAGAATTTTCAATGTTTGTATTAGGTACTTGGGTTTGAGAGCAATCTTCTTGAGCCGGTTCTACAGATTCCACGGTGGTAATAATTTTATCACACTTGGGTTTGAGAGCAATCTTCTTGAGCCGGTTCTACAGATTCCACGGTGGTAATAATTTTATCACCGTCTGATGTACTAGCCTGCACAAAGAGGCTTTGTAAAAAATCCATTCCAAATGAAATGTTTCGAGAAACAAACAGGTCGAAAAGGGAACCTTATCAGAATCTAGCTCTTCTCTTAAAGTTTTGTTATCCCTTTCCTGATAAGAACACAAGTTACAACATTGTATGAAACATCAAAAATAAACTAATGGAATATTGAGCTTACTTTAGGCAGGATCGTGCAAGTGGTAGTAGAATCATCATCTCTTATATGAAGAGGAGCTTTAGTAGTTTGTGGTACAGGGTTTGCTTCCATGTGTCTTATATGAAGAGGAGCTTTAGTAGTTTGTGGTACAGGGTTTGCTTCCATGTGATGTATGAGCTGTACAACAAAATACTTTGAGCTCAACGCATCATAACATCTTATGGATTCCTGAATCTTATGTAAAGAAAAACAACCAAGGGACATGCCTCAACTATTTCCGGATCATTCCAGGGTCCTTTGTTAGACCGTAAGCACCCTCCTTCATCAGTACATTTGCATAAGCCTCCCAAGAATTCTGGAAGTTGACATGAATCAATAACTTCAAGTAACTTTGACAAGGACCTTGGCTCCAAAACCTGAGTAATACAACTAATGTGAATCAATAACTTCAAGTAACTTTGACAAGGACCTTGGCTCCAAAACCTGAGTAATACAACTAATGAATGGCTGCTGAATACAAATAGGAGGGTATATGCTATAAAGAAAGAGCATAGTCATTACTTGTATCTTTGCAATAGTCATTGGATCAAGAAGCTTCTGTGCGGCAGGCCAAAGAAGATTCCTGAATCCAATCCCTGCATTGACAATGAACATCCGGTGCAAAGTCTACAAGATTCAGAGACCAAACTATTAGAGCAACCAAAATATCCATAGTACTGAAAAGTGATTCTTCAAAGAGTTGGGTACCTCAGGGTAATATTTGCAGTCTACTTTTGCAATGGTGGCTAAGAGATTTGCAGCTGTAGGAGTAAAGTTCTTCATACCCTGAACCAATTAACGCAATGTCATAAACCAAGAAAATTCCATGTGATTCATTTAAAGCTACAGAATTTTTACCATACCAGGTCTTCAACATCTAATATAGTTGTTGTTGTAGTGATTCGTCGCTTTGCAGCAATTGAACAAGCAGGGAGCTTCTCTTGAAGGGTCCTCTCAAATTCTTGAACATGGTACTTTAAGTACCGTTCTATTGTAGTAACTTCCATAAGCTTACCGGGATGAGCTTTTCCAAGTCTCTCGATATAAATAGGTCTCCCATCTTTATCAACTCCATGATATCCTTGAGGATAGTGCCTTGTCACTTTGTCCAACTCTTTGAAATTGAAATCCTATTTGTGAAATGTTGTTAGGTGAAGCCCACAAACAACAGGTGAAGTCATTAATCCATTACCTGTATTATCCGATCGGTGCCAAATTCTTCCCTCCATTTGAGCATTTCTTCCCATGCTGTGACAGTTTTATCAATTTTGAATTCCATGGTTTTCAAAAACCTATAAGAGACATAAAGACAAAGCATTCCATTCAACAAAAGTGGGAACTTTTAGTAGCTAAATGCATCAAATTTATGAAATTTTAACCTTAACAACATATGATAATCATCATGTCTTGGAGGCAACAAATCTTTCTTGAGAAGTTCTTGACGCAATTTAGAAACAATCTTCTCCTCATTCTCATCCCTAACATCTTCAATGAAAGGAATCATGTAATCTAATTTACGTTTGCCTTTTCTTTTGAGAGGATGTGTGAGTTTACTAGAACAACTAAGAGCCTTCTTTCTCAGATTCCCTTCCTGAATCCAATCCCTGCATTGACAATGAACATCCGGTGCAAAGTCTACAAGATTCAGAGACCAAACTATTAGAGCAACCAAAATATCCATAGTACTGAAAAGTGATTCTTCAAAGAGTTGGGTACCTCAGGGTAATATTTGCAGTCTACTTTTGCAATGGTGGCTAAGAGATTTGCAGCTGTAGGAGTAAAGTTCTTCATACCCTGAACCAATTAACGCAATGTCATAAACCAAGAAAATTCCATGTGATTCATTTAAAGCTACAGAATTTTTACCATACCAGGTCTTCAACATCTAATATAGTTGTTGTTGTAGTGATTCGTCGCTTTGCAGCAATTGAACAAGCAGGGAGCTTCTCTTGAAGGGTCCTCTCAAATTCTTGAACATGGTACTTTAAGTACCGTTCTATTGTAGTAACTTCCATAAGCTTACCGGGATGAGCTTTTCCAAGTCTCTCGATATAAATAGGTCTCCCATCTTTATCAACTCCATGATATCCTTGAGGATAGTGCCTTGTCACTTTGTCCAACTCTTTGAAATTGAAATCCTATTTGTGAAATGTTGTTAGGTGAAGCCCACAAACAACAGGTGAAGTCATTAATCCATTACCTGTATTATCCGATCGGTGCCAAATTCTTCCCTCCATTTGAGCATTTCTTCCCATGCTGTGACAGTTTTATCAATTTTGAATTCCATGGTTTTCAAAAACCTATAAGAGACATAAAGACAAAGCATTCCATTCAACAAAAGTGGGAACTTTTAGTAGCTAAATGCATCAAATTTATGAAATTTTAACCTTAACAACATATGATAATCATCATGTCTTGGAGGCAACAAATCTTTCTTGAGAAGTTCTTGACGCAATTTAGAAACAATCTTCTCCTCATTCTCATCCCTAACATCTTCAATGAAAGGAATCATGTAATCTAATTTACGTTTGCCTTTTCTTTTGAGAGGATGTGTGAGTTTACTAGAACAACTAAGAGCCTTCTTTCTCAGATTCCCGTTCTAGAACGCCGTGGTTCATCCTCTATGAACTCAGAATCTGATAGTTTCTCTATTGTTTGATCACAACCTGTAATAAGAATACTCATATACATCTTCATACAAAAAATCAAAGCCAAGAAAAGCTAATTTCAACAATCTCTCTGATGATATAATTTAAAAATTACCTGACATCTTCAGAAGCAGTCAAAGAAATGTTTCAATGATTGATAAATCTCCTCTGAATCCAAAAAAAGGGAAGAAGAAAAAGTCAAAATCAAAACTTCCTTACGGAACACCAAGGAAATGCAGTCGAAGTCGTAAAAAAACGAATCGACAGAAACCCTAACGAGTGTTGCGCAAGGTT
>CM071721.1:20249241-20259425 GCA_036630335.1 Physaria fendleri | reverse complement strand
TGAATTGTTCCATTCAGGTTTGAGCCCACAAGAAACCACTGCTATTAACAGCTATGGCTTCCCGATAGGCTCATTTCCGGTGCGCTATTTAGGCCTCCCTCTCATGCCTCGAAAGTTGAAAATATCTGAATATGCTCCATTGATTGATAAACTGGCAGCCAATTTTCGTTTTTGGGCAGTCAAGACACTCTCTTTCGCGGGCAGAGCTCAGTTGATTGACTCGGTCATCACGTGAACGGTTGTTTTCTGGATATCAACATTTGTCTTGCCAAAAGGATGCTTAAAAGAAATAGAAGCAATGTGTGCTTCTTGCCAAAAGGATGCTTAAAAGAAATAGAAGCAATGTGTGCTAAGTTCTTATGGGCTGGAGATTTTGAAAAGAGAGCATGCCACAAAATAGCTTGGACCACCGTTTGTCTGCACAAGAAAGAAGGCGGTTTAGGCCTGAAAAGTTTTGTTCTATGGAATACCGCTCTTTCTTTAAGACTTATCTGGATGCTATTTTCTGAAAGGAAAGGTTTACTAGCTGCTTGGTATACTCATCATAACTTGTCACAGGGAAGTTTCTGGACCGTGCAAAGTAGGCAATCCGATTCTTGGATGTGGAAGAAGCTTCTCAAACTGCGACACATTGCTTCTCAGTTCGTGAAATGCTCCATCGGAAATGGTAAGGCAGCAAGCTTCTGGTATGATGCTTGGACTCCATTTGGACAGCTGATTAAATTTATTGGAGAAGGTGGCCCGTCCATGATGCAGATTCCTAAACAGTCGACCGTGTCTGATATCTGTCGGGGGAACACATGGCACATATCACCTCCTAGGACAGAAAATGCTCTTCAACTCCAGATTCACCTAACAACAATCCCCTTACCACTACAAACAGATTGCAAGGATACCTATACATGGTTGGTCAAAGGAGAATCGTTTGATGTTTTCAATTCAGCTAAAACTTGGAAAGGAAAATCGTTTGATGTTTTCAATTCAGCTAAAACTTGGAAAGCTCTTAAACCTTCACATAATGAAGTTAGCTGGTTTGATTGTGTATGGTTCAAGGGAGCTGTTGCTAGGCATGCTTTCATGTTTTGGTTGGTCCAACTTGACAGATTGCCTACGAGGAGTCGCTTGCTGTCCTGGGGAATGAATGTTAACCCAACATGTCTCTTATGTGACAGGGCAAACGAAACAAGGGACCATCTTTTTGTCCATTGTGATTATGTCAGGTATCTATGGAACGCTGCTTGCTTGAGAATAGTAGGAACGACGTTTAACCTGGTATCCTGGCAAGAAGTTCTTAGTTGGCTCAAGATGTCCACACCATCAGCGCCATCGATTCTGAGGAAAGTCATAAGCCAATCCATTTTCTATGCGACATGGAAGGATTCTGAGGAAAGTCATAAGCCAATCCATTTTCTATGCGACATGGAAGCAACGGAATAATCTCCTCCACAACCAGATTAGAGTCCCATCTTCAACGACATATAGGGAGGTACAGAGGGAGATTAAAAATGTTATAACCACCAATAGAGCAAGAAGAGAGTTTAAAGACCTTATGCAGCTATTGATATAACAAACTAGGCTTATCTTGAGCCTAAAATTACACATCCTTGTTTTTTTATTCTCTTTTTTGGCAAGGTTAGTGTTCTGTATTTAAAGTTTCTTGTAACTAAACCTTTTTCATTTATAATTTAAAGTTTCTTGTAACTAAACCTTTTTCATTTATATGATATTTACATTCCTATCAAAAAAAATAATTTTTTAGTAGACCTAAATTTTTGTTTTGCTTGGAGCCCAATAATTCTTGGTCACGACCCTACTTCAAAGTTTAGGATTATAGTTTCTCGGTATAAAAGACTTAAACGACATTGATGAAAATGGTTGTCATGAAAATAGTTGTTTTAGTATCTCTTCAAGTGCGGATGACACTACATAGTATAATTGACTATTAAACGGATAATTTTATAAATTTCTATTTATTATTAAGTTTTGCAGATTAAAAGAAAATTATAACTAAGTCTTTTAATAGTTGTGTGTCGGTTATTATTGTATACCTACATTTATATAACTGTAGTTTCGTGTTTGGCTATAAAATTTGGTACTTAAAACGGTGAAAAATATAAAATGACTGGAGAATTTGATGTTTTAGTTAATAGTCACAAATACTGGGCCAAGAGTATTGAAATGTTCGAACCAAAACAAAACTATGGACTATAATCGACTATAAAACCCGATTTCTACAAATTAAATTAAATGAATGTAGTATCAACTATCATTTATATATTTTTATTTTAATTCAATATTCAAAACGAAATCACAGTTTAAATGGTAATGTAATTGACAAATATAATATAGGGTCACGAATTTGTTTCTATTTGTGCGCCAATTTAGTTTGTTTTTATTATTTGCAATGATTTTGGGACGCCATGATATAATTATGATTTGAGACGCATTTGAGATACTGTACTTTTGTAATCATTACCCGAGACACACTAAACAATGCAAACGTCTCAAAATTATCGTAACTCGTCACAATGCGTCCCAAAGATATCGTTACCTACATCAGAAATCCGCATGCCCTATAGAAGTCAAATAATGTTTTGTGATGCGTCTCAAAAAAGTTCCAAAATATTTATGGATTATAATGTTTTTGAGACGCCCACTAATTACATAAACCCCAAAATCTAGTCCTTTCTCTTTATCATCATTTCTTTCGATCCAAGAACCAAAAATCTGAAGGAAAAGAAAGAAGAAAGAAGAAAACCCAAAAATCTAGTCCTTTCTCTTTATCATCAAAAGAAGAAAGAAGAAAACCCAAAAATCTAGTCCTTTCTCTTTATCATCATTTCTTTCGATCCAAGGACCAAAAATCTGATGGAAAAGAAAGAAGAAGAAAGATGAAGAGGAAGAATAAGAGTAGTGTTCAATCGTTCGGGTTTTCTTTTGTTTTGTGTTTTTTTTTTCAACTAAGTTGTATGGATTATTAAAAAAAAAATTATTAAAAGTTTAATTATCTTGAAACTAAACCGAAAATCGATTAAAACCAAACCAAAACAAAAATTTATTCATTTTAATTCGTAGAATTATTTTAAACCCCAAAATCCAAAATAAACCAAAAACTTTGGTACTCGATTAAAAGTTGAGCCGAACTAATCCGATACGCGTCTTAATTTTATCGTAACAAATTGTCACTTTCACGTCTTATCTTATGTTGTCGCATACCCGTCCCAAAATATGGGCGTCCCTAATTTGGCGTCCTTTTTTTTTACGTTATCTATTTCGTCCTTTACACGTCGTTTTTTTGGGACAAAAAAACGCATAATTTTTTATGACAAAATAAAGGAGACAACCAAATTCCGTCTCAAATTTGTTTTAATGACCTGTTTGAGACGTAATAGGGACAAATTAGTGTGTCTTTTTAGGCTATGTTTTCCTGTAGTGTTGATCCAGATCCTAACTTTACAGAGGCTAAGCTTTATGTGGACGAGCGACTTTAGGAGCTTGCGATGAGCTTGGTTGAAGCTCTGGTATAGTAGTCCTGGAAAGGAGATTTTTGTAGAGGATCTTTATCTTGGTGGTTATCTTCATTAGTACTGAAATGCACATCGGAATCTAGTGAAAACGTCATGCGAGGGGAGATAAATTGGTAAAGGAACGGTATATGGGGATGAAAACTTAATATATTCTTCAAACCACCCTTGAATCTTCATCCGACCAAACCCTTGAGATGACAAAGTCAAAAGGAGACACAGGTTGAAAACCATATGGTCTTAAAATATGCCCACGAACAAAGTTGATATCAGGTTTTAAAAATATGCCCACGAACAAAGTTGATATCAGGTTTTATCTTCTTGGATTGACATCCAAGAGATACACCGTCTACACTCCCAACTTCATATCGAAGAAACTTTGGAGACAGAAGGCCAATCTATATAGATCAGATGACGGAGAACCTGTTACCGAGATTAGAAAACATCTGCTACCGGAAAAAGACTCATGCGCGCAAGTAGACTCAAACTCGAAGAATAGCCGATAGCAGGGGTGGAGGTAAGTTTAGATAAGGGGGTCAATTGACCCCACTACTTTCTATTTGTTGTGTTAAGTTATAAAGAAAAAAATTAATGATCCTGTTAAAAAAATAAATTTTGACCCTGTTACTCTTCCTTCACGAAATCAAAAAATATAACAGAAAATTAATTACTTTTTACATTAATTTTCCACTTTTTTATGGGTTATTTCAATTTTTAAAGATTTCACTTCCATTTTTAGTGATATTCAAATCATATATATAAAAGACGAGCACCTCTCAATCCTGAGGGTGTCACATCAACATAAATTCGCCACATCAGCAGTGGAAAAAAAAATTATTTACTTTTAAACATTTATCACCTCATATAAAGATTATTGTATTATTCTGTGTTTTCGTTACATTTTAATAAATTCCTTATTTTTTACACCTCTCAATCCTTTATCACCTCATATAAAGATTATTGTATTATTCTGTGTTTTCGTTACATTTTAATAAATTCCTTATTTTTTACACCTCTCAATCCTGAGGGTGCTACATCAACATAAATTCGCCACATCAGCAGTGGAAAAAATATTTATTTACTTTTAAACATTTATCACCTCATATAAAGATTATTGTATTAATCTGTGTTTTCGTTACATTTTAATAAATTCCTTATTTTTTAATTGTAATTACTGGAGTTAGTGTGGAGTGATGGTTTCCACGAGGAGCATGTTAACTGGTTTATGAATCTTAATTGTCACCCCACTAAGTACATTTACTACAAATGTATTAATGATATAATAAGCCTTGGTTGTCATTTCCTATAAATCTCACTATTGTCAAAAAATATTTCACAATCCCCATTCTCCTTTTACCTGAAAAAAATATTTTTGAGCAACATGTTTCATGAGAATGACTCAGCCCGCCCACCTGTGTTTGTTTTTAAAGGTTGAAGCCGGGGCTTTCATCCCAACAAATTTTTGCTCCGGTTTACATGGAGAAAACTGTTAGAAAATAAAAGTATGGTTCAAGATATAGTTCAACCCGGGTCTTATATCTATGGGACTGTGGTTAAGTGTAAGATGGTTTGTAAGCATTGTGAAAGCAACGAGTTGCAAGAAGACCGTACAGTTAAGAAATGTAATGAAAGGGACAAGAGTTTAATAAGCAGTTGTAGCCCAATAGATGGTTAAATTAAGTTTATTAATAAGTATAAAGATTGGTGGGGTTTTGTTGTACTGTGAGGTCGTAATATAACTCTGCCTAACTTGCCTATATCAAACATGGATAAGGGACTAATGACCAACATTGCTTTTTGCAACATGCCTAACTTGCCTATATCAAACATGGATAAGGGACTAATGACCAACATTGCTTTTTGCAACATATGAGTTACTCACACTTCTACACACACATGAACCTCTATGGACCAAAACCGATGTTCGCAGAGAGCCAGAAGACATTCTCAGCATTGAAAACATCTTTGTATTTAGCCTTTCGTGCGTTTTATAACGAAATATATAGATCTTCTAATCAAATTTTTACCGTTGAGATACTGAAACGTAAAAACAAGTGTTAGATTTTCTTACGAGAGGAATCCTAAGCTACATTACTCCACAAATCCCACATATTAATGGGCTTTCATTTAGATGGATGACTGGATGCGATAAATTTGGTTTACACTATCAAACTCTAAATGTGTTGATATGTCCTAAACAAAATCCTAAAACAACGTTTACGCTTTACACTAATATTTTTGGGTCCCAAAAACAATAGCAAAATACTCATAATTTCAGATTTAAAATATTAAGTATTTAATTCATAAAACTAATTAATAAATTTCATGAAATATTTCTGAAATTCAAGTAATTAGTTTGAAAAAAAATACAAAGACACTTAAATCTCAGAATTAGCACGTTTAAAAATTAATAAGTTATTTTATAAGAAATAAGCCATTGTGTAGATATTCGCATTCAAATTGTTGGAGGATGAACTCCTTTTTGCTCTGCCAAAAATTTAAACATTCAAACTTGTGAAAAACAGGTAAATAATTAGATTTCAGCGGACTACCAGGCCTTCCAAGAGAAGACGCGTTGAAGGCAAGAAGCAAAGTTCTTTGAAGCTTAGCAGAAAGGAAAAAGGATTTAAAAGAAGAGAATGTTTTAATCCCAAGTAATTCTTGAAGTTTTTGTCTGCAATCGTTTCAAACCTACTCTATGTTTCTATTCATTTTTTATGATTTTATTATGCTTTCACAACCAAACTTTTTATAACCAGACTATATGATTTAGAAAACTAAATTATCGTTTTATAACTAAATGATGAAACAATATACAAGCTAAAATTACATCCTATTATGCAAATTTTTATTATTATCATATGCTATTCATAATACATAGAATGATATAAAAATACCTCCGTACGTAGTGCGGGTAAGTTCTCTAGTCAATTATAAAAATTATATCTCTAGTCAATTATAAAAATTATAAAAGTTTACCTTTTCTTTCCGTTTTCTCTCATTTTGATCTTGTTTTTTTCTCAAAATTAATACTATACTATTTCTTTAATAATTATAAATTTTCAACTAAAAATTTAAGTTAAGTAGTACTAAAATTTATATTTACAATATATATTATTGTTCTTAATTACTTTAATAATTTATGAAATTAACAATAGAAATACTTTAAAAAAAAAAAAACTTAATGTAAAGATAATATCGATCTAGATGATTGATCAAGATGAAACAAACAAATACTAAATATCATCCTAATTAGAACAATAAGATAAAAGCGTAAATATTTAAAAATTATGAAGAAAACATTACAGCCATTGATATATGTTTTATGATTTAATGAAAATTGTAAAGACCACACATTAGAAATTTTATTACTAATATGATTGTCTTATTATACTATTAGAAACGAATTATTTTATAATTTTTGTAAAAAACATTATCGTATACAATATGGAACCGTTTAAAATTTTGAGCCCCACTAAACTTATTCCTGGCTCCGCCGATGGCCGATAGAGTATGAGAGAGAGAATAGAGAGGAAATTCTGGAAGATGTTAACATCTAAATTCCATAGAAATTCAAACATTTATAGTTTACGCATTAAAAAAGGGTAGATAACAAACTAATACGTACATGGTAAATGGCGAAGGAAGATACCTTACATCACAAGAAACTAGGTTCCTAGGGTTTTTTAATGAAAATTGTAAAGACCACACATTAGAAATTTTATTACTAATATGATTGTCTTATTATACTATTAGAAACGAATTATTTTATAATTTTTGTAAAAAACATTATCGTATACAATATGGAACCGTTTAAAATTTTGAGCCCCACTAAACTTATTCCTGGCTCCGCCGATGGCCGATAGAGTATGAGAGAGAGAATAGAGAGGAAATTCTGGAAGATGTTAACATCTAAATTCCATAGAAATTCAAACATTTATAGTTTACGCATTAAAAAAGGGTAGATAACAAACTAATACGTACATGGTAAATGGCGAAGGAAGATACCTTACATCACAAGAAACTAGGTTCCTAGGGTTTATCAGTTATCAATTGTATCTACGATCTCCCACACTTTCTCCAATGGGATACTAGGTTCCTAGGGTTTATCAGTTATCAATTGTATCTACGATCTCCCACACTTTCTCCAATGGGATTAGACAGACCGTTGAACTAAACGATTCTTCACTAAAACGAATAAACTATTGGTAAACTAACCAATTTACTTAAATAATATCATCTGTCTAACGCATTTGCCGACTAATTTAACTGACAAAATCAAGTAGTCTGTCAATCATGAAAACAGAGTTGAAAAGTAACAGTCCAACAGAAAATGTAGATTTCAGTAATAAACATGATGTGAAAAGTACTTTACACAAACCACATATTATGTTGAAACAACCTTTACTTTGACGTTTATGTATCTCAAAACATATTGTGATTATTATCATTACCAGACACATACTATCATTTCA
Source organism: Physaria fendleri (assembly GCA_036630335.1). NCBI lineage: Eukaryota > Viridiplantae > Streptophyta > Magnoliopsida > Brassicales > Brassicaceae > Physaria > Physaria fendleri. The sequence continues at coordinate 20,251,426 of CM071721.1, read as the reverse complement.
TTTATTGTTTTTCTTTCACGCTAAAATAATAAATTAAACAAAAAAGAAAACTGCTGGAAACCCAACTTTCCAGACAGAGAAACATACAACAACAACAACAAGCCCAAAAGTCTCGGGAAGAGACAGAGAGACTTATCAGCTCTTGTCATCTGATCTTCTCTCCGGGACAATGATTAAATAGACAGACAAACACATTCATAAATCATATATACAACAATTCTATCCCAGGGACAAGAGATAGTACCGTGTCATCAAGGCCGGTATGGCCCTTTTGTGTCGTGTTGGATCGGTTTCATATTCCATTATGATTTGATTTGATTTGTTTACGCTTCTCTTGTTTTGGCTCTCTTCATACCGAGGCTATTATATGGAGATACAGAACCAGACATGGGAGATCCTTCTTCACGAAGAGTTCCATTGAGCAATGCTAGCTCCCGCAGCTGCTGTTTCTTGTAAACATCATGTGTTTCCTCCTAAATCAGAAACCAATAAGTACATCGTTGAATTTAATTGTTTCAGATGAGAAAGGGGAATGAGCTTGAAACAAACCATAGGGGTAAGAAGATCGTCAAGTATTTCACGAGCTTGCATGAGACGGGCATCCACTATTTCAATAGGTAACTCTGCTTCAACTAAGATATGAAGTGGTTCATTTAGGTGCTCGTATCCTGGTTTTCCTCTCAGCATTTCCTCCTACAAGAAGACAAATATTCAAACTTTTTACAAAAAATGGAGTTAAGATACAAATGAAGAAGGGAAGTTATATAATAAATACCTTAATTGGATCTTTTATACTGCCTCTTCCTCTTATAAGAACACGGCAATCAGTACTGGCTTCAACTCTCTTCAGGGAGTTTCCTCTAGGACCCAGAAGACGACCAACGAAATTGAACTGTCATTTTGAAAATTTACGGTTATATTCTGACCAGATAGTATATATACATACAAATATAATTTTGAAGTAGATACGAGAGTTCATACATTCGGGTAACTGTCAACTGGAATATCGATCCTGATTGTTTTTTGAAGTAGATACGAGAGTTCATACATTCGGGTAACTGTCAACTGGAATATCGATCCTGATTGTTCGCTTGGCAATGAGACCGGATGAACTATCTGGTGAGTAAAGCCAATTTGGTCCCGGAGATGATGGAACAGATCTCTATAAATGATCAAACAACACAATTAGAAGCAAAATCAACGTTAAAGCATAAACTTTGACATATAGGTGCAGCGCCTTAAAACTTCTTTCCCTAAAACTTTATTCAACAGAAATAGACTCTGTATCAAGGTATTGCAACTTGTAGATGATATAACCTAATAAAAGTATAGGGTGATCACGTATATACAATAAAAGTATAGCAATCACAAAATCATTTCAATCCTGGTTGGGATGATCATGGAGTATTACTTAGTGGTTGTCTAAGGCAATAACATACAAACATTACGTATATTCAGTGTTAGCTCAGGCTACCTGTCATGATAAATTACAGCTAAAAGCAGTCAAATATTGTTATGTTAATAATTAGACCAAAAGAGTTATGTTAATGGTTAGTAGTCCTAAAAGCAGTCAAATATTGTTATGTTAATAATTAGACCAAAAGAGTTATGTTAATGGTTAGTAGTCATACTTCTGATGGAAATTGCGAGGCCCATCCATTCATGTCAGCTCTTGTGTTCTGAAATATCCCTCCAGAAGCCAGAGGACTATGGTGGTCAAGTCCACTCTGACTTAAAACTGTGGCATTCTCCAACAGTGTAGTTACACGCAAAATTTCTGTTGCAAAATGTCAATTTCCAAGAGTAAGACGCACCAGTTAGAATTAGTCGACAAATCAGTCAGTAGGACACCGACTAATGGAGAGACAGCATAGTTAATTGAATTAGCAAAGAATAGACTTTTTGCTCTCACTATAGTTAAATAGAATGACAGAAGTCAGTATAAGAATCTAGAATTAGTAATTTAGTGTTGTAATTCTAAGTTGCATAATTCTTAAAGGAAAAGAAGACAATAGTTAGTCTCTCTGTGGATTGTAAGACCATTTAAGTGTTCATCAACTGTATGACATCTTCATAGTTCTAAAGCAAGGAATTAATATTCTTTGAGCAGAAACTACATAAAATAAACTACACAATCACTAATGCTCACCTTGGTTTAGTAGACGATGCACGTGCGGAAGCACTG